>ML776556.1:1037976-1054890 GCA_009831015.1 Picea engelmannii | reverse complement strand
GATAAGAAAAATGAAAATGGATGGAATAGAGAGAGAGAGAGTGGAAAATCAAGTAGCATAACACTAGCTCAAGATATGGTAAGTGAAAGAGTGAGGGGAGGGTTCCTTTTATACTTGGAGAGGCAAACTCACCCCTCTTGGATATATTCCAAGTGTCCAACACCAAGCAAAAGAGGATATCCCTAGGCTAGGGCGCACCATCTAGGGTTTAGGAAGTAGATCTAGTGTGTAGATAGTGTGGGAAGTGTTGGGATCACACAAAAGGTAAGTGGGAGGCTCATGGGATCCGTTACATGGGATATGAAGAGGCCCCAATTGAATTAAAATCGATTTTTACTTGGATATCCACAAAGGGGGGCGCAACTCTCCTTGGAGGGCGCAATTTTTTTGGGATGAGGAGAGAATGGGGGGTGAGGTAAATGAAGGAGAGGGTGTTGGGATGATGGAAGGGTGATGTGGAGGCCCTAGAGGAGCATACTAGTTGAGAGAGCCCCCCCCACACACACTCAAACATAACTTATAACGTTCCCCTACTAGGAAAAACGCCAATCCCCCTAGGGGGATTGATTTTTTGGTGATGTGAGGGGGTAAGGGGTTAGAAATAGGTTGGGTAGGTAGGTTATTCTTAGGGAGTCTCTCTCTAAGTTTATTTAACCATTTAGCATCCTTCTAACTCATTATTACAATTTTACATTTTTTCCATGTTTGGACTTTAGCAATTAAAATTGTTGTTTTTCACTGACTGACACTCCGGGTGTACAAACCTATAGTAAAAATTGTCCAACTGAGATGAAAATTGGTCCATGGATGTAGGAGGTTCTATTCCATTTCTTTTTTAGCACAAATATCCCTATCAAAAGTCCAAGGACCTATATTTTACCATTACTGCTAAAAAATAATTAAATAATTAAATAATTAAACCTCCAAACTTAGGGAAATTTAATTAATAATTAATTAATAAAAAAAAAATTTATACTAGACTCGACGAAATTCCACGAAACTTTCTAAGATGTCTTGCATGGTCATTTACAATGATTACCTAAAATAGTTACCAAAAGATAAACCCACTGGAACATCGTTCACCACTTTGGAGGAATTATTGCAAGTGTGAGGGAAAAACTCAAGGGAGATCAATAAGGCTGAAAAGCCCAATTGATAACCTGAGAATAAAAAACCCTCGGTGAAAGGAACCCTCCCAGTGAACCGATCCCAAGGTAACTGATGTAGACATGACTCATGCAAACCTATTACATTATTAACCCACGCAGGGGTGCGAAAATTCCAATTACAAAAACAAGTGTTGGGGCCAAACATGCCTTGTAGAACCAAAGTCTTCAAAAAATTTGCATATGATGATGCATCTCTTCATGGAACATGGAGTTGACCACCTATGTTGGAGAGGCAGTCAACACCTTCTATGATAAAAATTAGAATGGTTACTCAGAAGTCCAGGATGATGGATTGCTAATCCATGACAAACTCTCATGATGATAGAAGAAGTGCCACATAGATATGTTCCAGTTTGAGTCTTGCCATGATGTTATGAGCTAGCAGGAAACAAAATAGTTGAATTCAACTATGATATACTGTAATGATCAGAGCTATATGAAGCCTTCAGAAAACCATTGTTCCAGAAAGATCGAAGTACATTGAGATCAAGCATTACATTCTCTGTGATAAAGTCCAAAAAAGAGAAAGTGGTTCTCCAATATATATCTACACAGATGAGCAGATAAGAAGACATTTTGGTAAAGCCTTTGTCCAAGATGAAAGAGTTTGTGTACTCAAGTTGGATCTTGTAGAGATGAATTCCTTATTGAAAAAGGAAGAGATGACTCCCGGGTTGGGAGGGAGAACTGATGTGTTATTGATTTATGGATAGTCATTTTTTAGTTCGAAAAATGATCCAGGATGAGATGTTCCTTTCCAGTTTAGAAAGTGGTTTGAGATTTCTGACGGACAGACATTTTCCAGTTCGGAAAATGGTCCAGATCAAATGGTCATTTTTGTAATGAAAATGGTTCAATGGATTATTGATGTACCATAGACAGTGATTCCCCTTGTGGCCAGTGTGGGGAAATGGTCTAGGGCAGTCTCTCTTCTTGTCAGTCACTCTCAGTAGTGGTCAAGAAGACTTTTCTGCCTCATTGGACAGTCATTCTTTCTAAGCTCATAGTTGTGAGTAGTTTCAAAGAATGGTCCATTTTGGAGGTTGGTGCAGGACATTCATTTCCTTAGGAAATGGTCCGGACAGTCATTCCCTAGGGTATATTCATTCTCTCCAGATTGCACTTTGTTTAGTGCAGGAGGAATGGCCCAGATAGGTGAATGGTCCAGGTTCAGTAATCAGGGACAGGCATTCCCTAGGGCAGACTCATTCTCTCCAGGTTGCACTTTCTTTAGTGCCGGAGGAATGGCCCAGATAGGTGAATGGTCCAGGCTTAGAAATCGGGACAATTATTCTTCCTTGCTTGAGAAGAATAGTCCAGATAGCTCATCATTGATGTTTTACCTTCTGAGGGTAGATGCTCTTCCAGATCTCACATATGTGAGTGGAAGAATGGCTTAGATGATTCAGTTTATATCATAACAATGTTTTTTTTGCAGGTTGATATCAAATGATATGATTGTTATGGAGACTGTATGTGTCCGGACAGTAGATGTATACTATTGTGGTGGATGTGTTCCACTGATTGTGACTATGTGTCACTGATCAAGTATCTGTGTGCTACTTGGTGTGGCAGTGTACCACTGGATTGTAGTTGTGTACTAATATGGATAGACACATTTGTGTTCTATTGAATGACATTGTTCTGATTGCATTGAAAACTATCAGTAGTGTTGGAAATGATTATCAGCTAGATGGATGATCAATGGACAGGGTTTCCCCAGATGAAAAATGATCTAGAACATCTATTCTTCTAAGACATATGCCTGGATTAGAAGAATGACTTTTGTATCACTCCTTGAAGTGAGTGACTTATTCAACATCATGTCTGATTACTCAAATGGAGTATGGTTTCGAGAGATGATGTAGTGGATGTTGTCAAATGAAACTGATAGTGATGATGGTGCTCATGATATAATCATGAGATAGTATGTACGACTATGATGATGCTACCGATTCAATGGTATGTTTGTGCTCAAGACCATTTCCTTCAATACCTCCCTATCTAGGAGGGAGTGTTGATATTATGGTAGTTGTAGGAGGTATTTACCTCCACGTGTAAACCTGGTGAGAATAGAATATTATGGGAAGCAAGAAGAAACCCTAAATAATTGGTTAAGAACCCTAGAAGACAAGTCGGCTCAAGAGAATGATTTGTATTAGGTTATTAGCCTCCAAGAGAAGAAGTCGGCCAAAAAGGAAATGTTATATACTAAGTAATTAGCACCTATAATGAGAAATCGGCCCAGGCAGTCTGGCAGAAAAAATATAAATATAGGAGGACAGTCTTCATTTTGGCCAGCATTCTCAGAACTGCAGAAGCAACACTTGTGCACACTACAGTTGGCTAGTTTGTGCACAAGTTTGGAGGAGAGCTATTGTTGCAGCTAGCAGATTTTAGTTTTGGCTTGGACTCTCTCTTGGTTATGGTTTGGACTCTCTAATCAGCTCTTGTTTCTCTTGCTTGGTGTGCTATCCTTGGAGAAAGGTGTGCCACCTTTGTTTGGCTATCCATTCTGGGGTTTTCTTCCGGAATGATTCTCTGTCAAGGTTAAGGTGCTCGGGGGTGGCTTCGGCCTATGGTTGGGTGACAATATTGCTATATTATCTATGGTTAAACGAGCACATCCATTATATTCTAACATCGGTGTGGGTTGTTGAGAATCTGAAATCTTCTTCCTTTGGGATAATGGAGTCAAAATAAATAAAGAAAATGGAAAATGGAAAAGAGAAGTAAAATGGAAAGGATGTACAAAGGAATGCACACAAATTATGTATAGACTTTGGCTTGGGGATTTAATAGAAGAAATGTTTAAGATATTTCCCATTCACATGAAATGGTTGGGGAATTCCTTTCATATCCTTCAATAATTACAAATTGTATCCAATGAATTTCTCAATCTGATATGGTCCAATCTAGAGGGATTCAAATTTTGTGTGGGAAGATGGTTTTTTTTTTGCTTTGTTCCATAACAAAACCAATTGATCTTTTTGAAAGTCCTTTGAAGTAGTTATCTTGTCAAAGTATCTTTTGACTACTTGTTGTATTTTGTTCATTTCCAATATTGCTTGTTCTCTCTTTTCTTCTACTTGCAAAAGCTCATGATATATTTTTTGCATTGGTGATTTGATGTAGTGGGAATCTGCCCCTTTCCATCATGTTGACGATTGCAACTTTGTGAGACATCCTCCAGGATACGTTCTCTTATGTGACTGAGTTGAGTCAACCTAAGAGGGAGCTGAGTTTTGGGCATACCCATGTGATGGGGCATCGTTCTCCTCTGTGTGAGAGTTGAGTCATCCCCCAAGTGGTTTGGGCATTGTTCTCCTCTAGAGAGTTGATTTGTCCCTCAGTGGTTGGGTGTTCCCATGTGATGGGTGTATCGTTCTACTCTGTGTGAGAGATGAGACAATGTGGTACTCCAGATGATTATGTTGAGTATGACGTCCCTGTGGTTGATCACAGGTGGACGTGTCCCTAGTGGCTGAGCACTAGTGGACACGTGGATCCCTTGATATATTGTCTAAGTGTAATATTTACCTGTAAACCTAATTTTGATGTAAAGGGTACACGTCGTCCCCACCATATGTGAAAGATAATTAATGTTTATTGTTATAATGAATTATTTTTTGAGTTATTGAGGTCAGCCCTATTGTGCCAACAGACATACCTTTTTCTATGTCTGGTCTAGTATAAATAGAGGTGATTTCCCCATTGAGGAAACACACACTCACACACAAGTCACTTGACATTTCAGAATTTCAACAAGTACATTTCTAGGGCTGAAGTGTGCAGATCTCTTGGTCGCAAGTTTCAAGGTTGCAGAGCACCCTCTTGTGTGCATTAGGGTTTTATGGTTGGGAGATCTTCTCTTGAGAATATAACAAAGGATTATTGGGTTTTCTTCCCTTGAGTAGAAGGGTTTCCTAAGATATTTATTGTGTTCTTATGCACGGTACTTCTTCTTGTGATATTGGTTATTACAACACTTGTAAATTGTGTAGTTGCATTTGTTTATGGTTCAAGTAAATGTTACAATGAAATAAAACTCATTCTTGAGCCTATAATAGTGAAAATTAAACATGGTATCAGAGCATAGGTATTGAAGAAGCCATTGCACAATCTTCAAGAAATCGTCCTCTTTGTTCTACAGAACCGTATGACCCTCTACCTTTTTAGTGTTCAACACTTCATACTAAAACATTGGGGATAAAAATGACATAGGGGTGTACTGCCTCCCTCAACGCACCTCCAACAACTCTCAGATTGCAATTCTGAGAATTTTGGATTTTTGGCCCTAGGGTTTCATAATTTTCTACAGAAATTTCAGTTTTAGGGTTTTTGCAGCTCATTGAAGGAGCTTTTCAGCTCACCAATGTTCTTATGACTTTCAAGGATTATTGTTGGTAGTCATAATCCCAACGAAACCTAATATTTCTATCCTAGCCTAACCGTTAGGTTTCCTAGCCCAGATGGTAAGGGTTTGTGAAGAATCTGAAAATATGATGAACAAAACTATGGTGGAAGATAATCTTGATTGATCAAGAAACTTCAGCTCCTGGAATTCAAGACTTCAGAGAGATGAAGACATCAAAGAATAATCCTTATTATTCATTTCAACACTCTCAGGTATGGTTCCTACTGATAATGATATTTGGTTAATTGACAGTGGTGCCTCCAGGCACATGACCGGTTATAGAGATCATCTCTCAGATCTTGTTGAGAAAGAGACTAGTCTACATGTTGTACTTGGAGACAATGCCAGATATAATGTCAAAGGGGTTGGAACTTCTACATTCTAACTATATTCTGACATACTTCTTCAGTTGAGTGAGGTACTATATGTACCTGGGATGAAAAGGAACCTTTCCTCCATTTATTCCTTAGAGGATAAATGCTACAAGGTTACCTTTTCTGAAGGAAAATTTATTGCATGGAACAAGGACTCACATATGAATTATGCCTAAGTAATTGGTGTTCGAGAAAACAACTTATATAGGTTGATTTTTCAACCATTCCAAGCCATGTTACATGACACTATCATCTTGTGTGAGTTATGTCATAGGAGACTTGCTCACATTCATTATAGAGCCCTTCCAGCTCTAGGGAAGATAGTAACATGACTTCCAGAGATACAGGTTCAGCATAATGGTGTTTGCAGAGGTTGTGGTCTTGGAAAGAATGTAAAGGGGTCCTTCTTGAGAAATGACAATAGATCTAAAGGAATCTTGGACTTGATACATTCAGATGTGTGTGGACCAATGATTGTTTCCTCCTTGAAGGGATATTTGTACTATGTAATATTCATAGATGATCACTCTTGGAAGACATGGATTTATTTCTTAAAGACCAAGGATGGATTCCTTCCAAGATTTCAAGAATTCAAATCTCAGGTTGAGAACCTGACCGGAAGGAATATCAAGGTGCTAAGATCAGATAATCGAAGAGAATACACCTCCAAGGATTTCAATGATTTTTGTATTGAGGCAGAGATCAAGAGGGAGTACATAGTTCCTTATAACCCTCAACAAAATGGGGTTGTAGAGAGGAAGAAAAAAACCATCAGTGAGGCAACCAAAGAAATAATACATGATCAAAGTCTACCTATGATTTTGTGGGAAGAAGCATCCATGAAAATAGTATATGTTCAGAACAGGAGTCCTCACCATATTTGGAAGAATATGACTCTCGAAGAAGCCTTCACCAGAGTGAAGCCTGAGGTTGGACACTTCAGGATATTTGGGTGTCCAGTATACTTTCATGTACCCAAAGAGAAGAGGTCCAAGCTAGACCTTTCAGGAAGAAACGGTGCTTTTGTGGGATACAATGAATCTTCGAAAGCATATCGGATCTACTTTCCTGGTTAGAGAAAGATTGAGGTGAGAAGAGATGTCATATTTGAGGAAGAGATAGCCTTTTGAAGAACCAGAGAGTCTCAGAAGGAGATTGACAGCGAGACAGTACCTTCTTCCCCTTCAGCAGTTTAGAGGGAGACAACCATTGTTCCATTCGATCTAGTTGATCCAGTTGATCTAGTTAATCCAGTTGATCCATTTTCTCTAATTGATGTCCCGAGATACATTGCAGTAGGCCATAAAAGGCATTCCTGGGCTCGACAAACTCTGCAGGAGGAAAAGGGACATGTAACTCCTCGAGGAACATTTCGAGAAATCAAGAAACCACATATATTTTCAAGCTATTTTTCAGCCATGAGCCACATCATTGATACTGAGCCTTCTTGTCATGGAGAAGCATCAGGTCAACAGGTATGGAAAGATGTCATGGCATAAGAGTATCAGTCCATCATGAAGAATGATGTGTGGGATATTGTTCTGAGACCAGAAGGGAAGTCTGTAGTGACTTCCAAGTGGATCTATAATATCAAGCATGCAGCTGATGGAAGTATCGAGAAATACAAAGTGAGATTTGTAGCCAAATGATTATCATAAGTGGAGGGAATTGATTATGAGGAGACATTTGCTCCAGTATCCCGATACACTTCCATCCATACTATCATTTCACTAGTTGCATCCATGGGTTGGAAACTACATCGAATGGATGTAAAGACAACCTTTCTCAATGGTGAGATTAAGGAAGAAGTTTACATCAAGAAACAAAAGGGATTCGTGATACACGACAAGAAATCTCATGTGTTTAGGTTGAAGAAAGCCCTGTATGGACTAAAGAAGGCACCTCGTTATTGGTACGAGAAGATGGATGGATTCTTTATGATTTTGGGCTTCAGCAAGTGTGTTGTTGATCTAAACCTATATTATCACATTGTTGGTGACGAGTGCCTGATATTGGTCCCATATGTGGATGACTTATTCCTCACCGGTTCAGATATCTACGAGGCACAATTGGATATGGCCTGAGATATGCCTCCAATGTAGACATGATATTACAGGG
Source organism: Picea engelmannii (assembly GCA_009831015.1). Lineage (NCBI taxonomy): Eukaryota > Viridiplantae > Streptophyta > Pinopsida > Pinales > Pinaceae > Picea > Picea engelmannii. The sequence continues at coordinate 1,046,812 of ML776556.1, read as the reverse complement.
ATATGTTGATGCAAATTGGGAAGGGAGCACAGTGGACCGGAAGAGCACATCTGGTTGTTTTTTTACCATGGGGTCTACCATGGTTTCCTGGTGCAGCAGGAAATAGAGCTTTGTGGCTTTGAGTACCACAGAAGCAAAGTATATAGTGTTGAGTGTGGCAGTCCACGAAGTAGTGTGGATTCGAAATCTCCTAACAGATTAATTTGATCATGAGATGGATTCTACCATTACTCATTGTGATAACCAGAGCTATGTGAAGATCTCTCAGAGTTTTGTGTTTCACGATAAATCGAAACACATTGAGATAAAATATCATTATATCAGAGACATGGTGTAGAGAAAATCAATACATGTGCAATACCTTCCTACACATGAGCAGATTGTAGATATCTTCACCAAACCGCTTGCCAGGATGAAGTTTGAGTACTTCCATGAGAGACTTGGCCTGGTGGAGAATGCCTCCCTAGCTGAGAGGGAGTGTTGATGATTGCAGCTTCGTGAGACCTCCTCCAGGATACGTTCACCTCTGTGACTGAGTTGAGTCGACCTAAGAGGGAGACGAGTGTTGGGTATACCCACATGATGGGGCATGATTCTGCTCTGTGTGAGAGTTGAGTCACCCCCCAAGTGGTCGGGGCATCGTTCTCCTCTAGATAGTTGAGTTGTCCCCCAGTGGTTGGGTGTGCCCATGTGATGGGTGTACCGTTCTCCTCTGCATGAGAGATGAGACGATGTGGTACTCTAGATGATTCTGTTGAGTATGACTTCCCTATGGATAAGCACAAGTGGATGTGTCCCTAGTGCTTGATCATTAGTGGACATGTGGATCCCTTGATATATCTTCTAAGTGTAAGATTTACCTATAACCCTAATTGTGATGTAAATGGTACAGGTCGGCCCCACCGTATGTGAAAGATAATTAATGTTTATTGTTATAATTAATTATTTTATGAGTTATTGAGGTCGACCTTGTTGTGCCAACAGACACACCTTTTGTTGTGTCTAGTCTAGTATAAATAGAGGTGATTTCCCCATTGAGGAAACACACACTCACACACAAGTCACTTGACATTTCAGAATTTTAGCAAGTACATTTCTAGGGCTGAAGTGTGTAGCTCTCTTAGACACAAGATTCAAGGTTGTAGAGGACCCTCTTGTGTGCATTAGGGTTTTATGGTTGGGGGATATTCACTTGAGAATATAGCAAAGGATTGTTGGGTTTTCTTCCCTTGAGTAGAAGGGTTTCCCAGGATATTTCTTGCGTTCTTGTGCATGGTACTTCTTCTTGTGATCTTGGTTATTGCAACACTTGTAAATTGTGTAGCTGCATTTTTTTATGGTTCAAGTAAATGCTAAAATGAAATAAACCTCATGCTTGAGCCTAGCATAGTGAAAATTCAACACATCAGAGTCCATTTGCAGCGGAACATTTATTAATTTGTATGTAACTGGAATCACAACTTCCATAATGCTTCATCCTCATTGCTAAAGTTTCCTTCTTTTCAATTTGATCATGTCACAAACACTAGGGTTGTACCTTTTCTCCCACATATCCATGTTTGATTCCATGTAGCACCACAACAGATGCTACAAAATCACCAGTCTACTGCATATTCACTTGTTGCAACACGCCTTCTACTGTAACTCGCCTCTGTTGCAACTCATCTTCTACTGCAACTCGCATTATGTTGGGAAAAATATTTTTCTACAACTCAATCATCCTCATGCGGAAACTCACATACTATTTCAAAACCCATCATGTTGTTGCAACACGTCTCTACTACAACACGACTCCTATTATCATACACTCTTGCTGCAACACGCATTAGCTATGGCACACCTCTGTTGTAACATACTTCATGTTGTAGGCTCTTGTTGCAACACATTATTTTGGATGTGCTTGTTGCTACAACACGCCCATGATGTAACACATATATTGTTACAACACATCTACACCTACCATTGTAACACATCTTCAACCACATGCCTTGGGATGCAATACATCTCTATTCCAACACATCTCCTGTTAAAACATGTCTCCTTTCACAACCTTTTGTTGCAAAATGGTTCTTTTTGCAGAATCATGTTGTAACACCCTATTACTCCAGCATGAATGTATTGGAATGCATCTTCTGCAACTACTTGCTTTTGTTGTGGAAGATCAAAAATACCAACACGGCCTTCCAAAGACTTGCGCCACTTGCACAACAATATTATAGCATGATTGTAAATGTAAGTTCATAAAACATGTATTTAATTATCTATGAAAGGAAACTTAAATTCATAAAACATGCAATCAACACAACAATATAACATCGTACAATATTCCATTCACACATACACACAGAAAGATTAAGTATGTAAATCATCGACACTTTTATTCATCATACAAGTTAAAATACAACGAATCAATGGCCATATTTGAGCTTACAATCTCCATTGGGTTGCTGGGCCAGAGGCCATGGAAACCTCAACCACTCCTCCCTCTCGTATCTCATGAGATCTCTCCTCTTGTTGGTTCTGCAAGCTCCCCTACAATCTCTTGATGTTGTGTTTTATTCCTGTACAATTGTTCACTTCAGTTTCCCAAGGCTTCTCACGCCCTTTCATATCCCAGCTTCTAATTTTTCCTTTCCTCAACGACTCTTTTCTTGATGCATGTCCTTCTAGATTCGTCCTAGAAGCACACTCCTTTCAACACGTCGATCACTTTTTCTGTAACAACTTTCCCTCTACAACATAATTGTCCACGCACTTGTCCATTCTATAGAAACACTCCTAGCTTCCCCACCGATGCAACTATGTAAAATTATTCTGATTTGTAGTAATGATGTCACTCCCTAAAGTGGACCCATTCACATCCTGCAACAACAAAGCATTGTTGTAACAACTCTATCACATCCCCATAACTTTCTTCATCATGTCATCCCCAAGATGACCGAGATTCTCCTGCATCAAACTCCCCAGGTTTTAAGAAATCATGCCCTCATGCTTATGAGGTAAATCATCCACATATAAAACTATCCAATGCAACTCTCCAATGTTGCAATCCCGACTCTACAATCCTCATATGATATACACTTCAATCTACAATACATATTCCTCTACCGCACATTCTTTCTTTCAACTCATTGTTGCCTTCAATCCACAACAATACTCTCATCATAGATATTTAGAATTTTTGTCTTATTCCTGTTGCAACTCAATTTTTTGTAGTAGTTTACCTTCTGGTACTACTACCCTCTATGTCTCTCTTACTTATTTACCACAAGCACGTTTCAAGTGCTCCTCAACTATGCATCACCTACACAAATCAATCTGAGTCACGTCTAATCTAGGATAGCCCACTAGCCTTTTTCATGTAGTGTACAAAGTTCCTTCGGTGCAGCTAGCTACTCATGCTCGAAGCTGCACAACATGGAGTCACATGCTCACATGTTACACCTCTGTTGACTCAATCCACAACCACACGCATAATTCCTCAATCAGAAATTATGTTAGTGCATGCACATTATTGAAAATTACTAGAGAGATAGTTTCAAAAGTTTTCTTCTCCATGCAACAACTTCACTCTCAGTCCTCAACAACCTTCAATCTTCTAACATTCTTCTGCAACATGTCTTCTTCCTCGGGAGATTTGGAATATTCTTCTTTCTCTATCAACAACATTTTCATTAGCTTCCACCTCTTCCATATTGTAGGTTATCTATCTTCAACTCAACAAATTCCTTCATGCTTCATCGTCAAGACATCATTTTCTTCTTGGACATTTTCTTAGACATCTTCAACATCCACAACTCCTATGATTCTGCAATTTCCTACAATCTTTGCAATTCATTTTCCTGCATAGACATCGTCTATTTCATTTTATTTTAATCCAAGCACATCAACTTCCATCTGCAACCAAAAATTTATTTCTTCCTGTAAAAAAAATAATAATATGTTAAGGGAAAAGAAAATTTCATCTTCATTTTCTCCTTTTCTCTGTTACATCCGACACACCCATATGTGCCTCTATCTTCAATTGCTATAGTTTTTTCTACATCTTTGTTCTTCCTCATTTTTCTTAAATTTAGTTCCACTAAAATATCTCTAGTCACCATCTAGTAACAATGTGCTCACTGCTACCAACATGATCCTGAGAACATATGAGCCTAGTCTCTAGTCCAGGAAACCTTTCAATTGCATTCCTCTCACAGCCACACTTGCTCATTTCTAGTGACCATGCCTTCATTCCAATATAACAATCATGGATAACCACCACCACAACTTCCATCTAATGAATCCTCTCATGACCTGCATTAGCTCTTTCATATCAAGATAATAGTCATGGATAACTTCCACCACAACTACCATCTATTTTTGGAAGTAATTTATCTCAGAGACTTATTCCTTTTCAGCAACAACCTTTTGAACTTTGGTTCATGCAATTTTCCATTCTTTGTGATCTTATCCCATTTTAGGCTTCATCTTGATGTATGCTACCACTCCATTATCTGCATTCTAACTCTTGGTTTATGCACCTCATTGACCCGCTCATCTTCAAAAATAAATTCTCGGGAGTTATTTAATAGCCCTCATCCAAACTGCACTTCATAGGTCCTTTCTCTGGTACTGTATCCCATCATTCTTCCTTCTGCAACACAAGATGAAACCACATTCTCCTAGTCCTTCTTGCTTTTCATTTTATTCCATCCATGAACTGAACCCTACTCTGATATCTTCTCACATTCTTTGATCCTAGAGATGAACCATTCTATGATACCACTTGATGCAATGAGAATTTTCCCCTGCCATCAGATTCCATTTGCAGCCGAACATTTATTACTTTGTGTGTAATTGGAATCACTGCTTCCATAATGCTTCTTTGTCATTTCTACATTTTCCTTCTTTTCGATCTGATCATGCCACAACTGCCAAGGTTGTACCAGTGCTCCCATGTATCCATGTTTGCTTCTTTGTAGCAACACAAAAAATTCTACAGAATCACCATGTTGTTGCATATTCACTTGTTGCAACACGCCTTCTGTTGTAACTCACCTCTGCTTCAAGTTGTCTTCTGTTGCAACTTGCCTTTTGTTATGAAAAATATTTTGTTGCAACTCAACCATCCTCATGCTACAACTTACATCTTATTGCAACACCCATCATGTTGCTACAACAAAAATCTTATTATCATACGCTTCTACTGCAACACGCATTAGTTGTGACACACCTATGTCGTAACATGCTTCCTGTTGTAGCTTCCTACTACAACACATTCTTTTTGACGTGCTTGTTGTTGCAACACGCCTAGGGTGTAATACATATGTTACATAATAGCATGGCCTCACCATCTCCTAGCATGGTGTCACTCTTCTAGCACATGATGTCACCCCTTTTAGGGTTTTATTATGTATTTTTTTATTTTGACATATTGTTAGAGGAAAATTACAGGGTCGACCCCACTTACTTTATGTTGTTGACAAATTATGTGGATAAATTGTATTAAGGTGGCCTCATATAGAAATTCCACCCTCACATTTCATTTTATCATCACTTTTGACCTTTGTGAGAAATACTTATGAAATTGTCTCCCTATAAGGGTTAATATCTCTTTTCTACTCATGCGCTATGCTTGGAAGAGAAATTTGTGGAAGCTCTTTGCTGATTTTGGATGGAATTTTCTTCAATTAGGGTTTTATCTCATGGTATCTTGGTGAAGTAAGAGAATTATTTGCAATTTTATTATTATGCTATTATGTTTCATGGTTAATTTTTTATTTAATGCTAGACATCTTGCTTGGTGAAACCCTAAGAGAAGAACATAAGTGCGTCTTCCTCTCACAAGGTAGTTTTTTGTCCAAATTTTGTGAAAGAATCATTGCTAGGGTTAGACTCCTAAAGTCCTAAAGTGCTATAATTTTAGTATTTTAGTATTAGACTTTTGGTCTTGACCTAGTTGAAGCTACACAAAGGGAGAAACGGTTTCTTGGGCCCAAATGTGCTTGCACCCTAGAAATCCTTCTCCTTAAGATTCAAACCCTAAGGCCCTAATGTCCTAGCACCTTAGAGTTTGAATCCTACCTTTTGGTTTCAAGTAGGCCATATTCCAAGCCTATTTTCATTTGTTGTTATAATACTCCATAACCCTTTAAGGCACTCATTTTAAAGCATTATCATGGTTAATTGATCAACAAACTCTTCCTTTCAACTCTCCTAATCATTCTACTAACCTAACTAACACTAACATTAACAAACTTGTTGGATAATTTGTTGTTATTACAAAAATTTCCTACAACCATCTGATAACACTTTAATTTGTTGCATAAACTCTTGAAAATATGGATTAATTTGTTCAGAAGTTTCCTTAAACAATTGGTTATTATTATTGTGGATGTATGCTAAGTTTTCATGGTCAATTATTGCATTTTTGTGTATTGATTGATTGATTGTTGTTGTTGTTGTTGTTGTGAATAACTTACTTATTTCATATCATTGTTTACTACGGAAAATATACAACAGCCATTGCAACTTACATTATCTAGTGTCTTTAAGAGGTATTAATTGTATGTTTGTACTTGGAAATAATCATATATATGTTGTAAATTGTCCTTTTTCTGGACAGGTACTCAAACAACTCTATACTTATTTTCTTACCTTGACCTAGACATTTATTTAGGTGATCAAGAGAGGGGGCAGTAGTCTTGGCTACTATACTTGCTACTTTGAGCCCTTCAGGTCACCAAGGAAGCCTCCCTTGCGATGGACCTCTTCCATCACTAAAATGAGGGTGTTCTTACTAAGATGGCAGTGGTAGGATATTCCATTGTTACACAAGATTTGGAGACTTGTGATGGGGCTTCACACAAGTACAAATCCTGCAATAACAGGTTAGATAGTGATGGAGAAATGGATTCCAATTTTTTGATAGCAATTAGTGATGAACTTAAGGGAAAAAATGGGGAACATGCCCATCCACAATGAATGAATGTTGACCATAACAAATAGTTTTAATTTGTGAGTGTTGAAATTTGTTTCTAGTTTTCTAATTTGACTACAACTTTGTTAGAAGTAAATAGGTGGGTCCCCATTTGAAAGTATATACTTTCCACGAATATTGCTTTGTCATTGAAAAAAATGTGTCCTTGATGAAGAATTTGTTAAATCTTGTTAGAATCATTTATCCAACCCATGACAAGGTATCATAATTTTTCCAACTCTTACCATGACAGGTTATTTTGAGTGTTGCATGAATGAAAGACACAAGACATGGGAATTTGTGGGACAATAATGTGTTGGTCTCCCGCAATAGGTCTCTCGCAGTGGGACTCCCACATCTCTTGAAAAATACTAAGTGTTGGTATTGCAAGTAAAGAAAAATGACTAAGTAAAGATACACATGCTTGCGAGTTTGTGGACCTAGGAATTTGATAGTATCCTGATCCACAACCCGAATTTGAAAAGGGAAAATGAATAAGTAAATAAAACACTCAGAGTAAAGAAAAAAAAGGAAAAAGAGTAAGGATGGATGTATATGTACTAACTTTGATCAATTAACATAGATCAACATCCAAATCCAATTGTGGGACAATGACCCCCTGTGGGTTGTTGAGAATCCAAAATCTTCTTCCTTTGGGAGAATGGAGTCAAAATAAATAAAGAAAATGGAAAATGGAAAAGAAAAGTAAACTAGAAAGGATATACAAAGGAATGCATTAAAATTATGTACAGTCTTTGGCTTGGGGATTTAAGAAAATAAATGTTTAAGATATTTCACATTCACATGAAATGGTTGGATTGTTCCTTTCATATCCTTCAATAAGTATGAATTTTAACCAATGACTTTCTCAATATGATATGGGCCAATCCAGAGGGATTCAAATTTTGTATAGAAAGGATTAGTAGCTCTTTACTTCTCATGCACTATCTTTGGAATATCAATTTGTGGAGGCTCTTTGTTGATTTTGGATGGAATTTTCTGCAATTAGGGTTTTATCTCATGGTATCTTGGTGAAGTAAGTGATTTTTTTACAATTTTATTCTTATGTTATTATGTTTCATGGTTAATTTTGTATTTCATGCTAGACGTCTTGCTTGGTGAAACCCTAAGAGAGGAACACAAGTGCTTCTTCCTCTCACAAGGAAGTTTTTTTCCAAATTTTGTGAAACAATCCTTGATAGGGTTAGATTCCTAAAGTAATATAACTTTAGGATTTTAGTCTTAGACTTTTGGTCTTGACCTAGTTGAAGCCACAAGAAGGGAGAAATAGTTTCTAGGGCCCAAATGTGCTTGCACCCTAGAAATCCTTATCCTCAAGATTCAAACCATAAGGTCCTAATGTCCTAGCACCCTATAGTTTGAATTCCACCTCTTGGTTTCAATTTGGCCATCATCCAAGCCTTGTTACAATTGTTGTTATAAGACTCCATAACCCTTTAAGGCACTGGTTTTAAATCATTCTCATGGTGAATTGATCAACCAACTCTTCCTTTCAACTCTCCTAATCATTATACTAACCTAGCTAACACTAACATTAGCAAACTTGTTGGATAATTTGTTGTTGTTACAAAATTTTTCTACAACCATCTGATATCACTTTAATTTGTTGCATAAACTCTTGAAAAGGTGGCTTAATTTGTTCAGAAGTTGCCTTAAACAATTGGTTATTATTGTAGTGGATGTATGCTAAGTTTTCATGGTCAATTGTTGCATTTGTGTGTACTAATTGTTGTTGTTGTTGTAAATCACTTATTGTTGTCATATCATTGTTTACTACTGCAAATCTACAACAACCATTGCAACTTACATTGTCTAGTGTCTTTAAGAGGTATTAATGCCCCCCCCCTTCCCACC
>ML776556.1:1008759-1037273 GCA_009831015.1 Picea engelmannii | reverse complement strand
AGCAGGTACTCAAACAACTCCATACCTCTTTTCTTACCTTGACCTAGACCTTTCTTTAGGTGATCAAGAGAGGGGGCAATAGGCTTTCCTTCTATACTTTCTACTTTGAGCCCTTTAGGTCACCAGGGAAGCCTCCCTTGTGGGGTATCTCTTCCATCACTAAAACAAGGGAAGTTCTTACTAAGGTGACAGTGGTAGGATCTTCCATTGTTACGCAATATTTGGAGACTTGTGGTGGGGATTTACACAAGTACAAATCCTCCAGTAACTTGTTTGACAATGATGGAGAAATGGATTCCAATTTTTTTGATAGAAATTAGTGATGAACTTAAGGAACAAATGGGGGACATGCCCATCCACAATGAATGCATACTGACGACAACAAATAGTTGTAATTTGAGAGTGTTGACATTTGTTTCTAGTTTTCTAAATTGGCTACAAATTTGTTAGAAGTAAATAGGTGGGCCCCCATTTGAAAGTAGATAGTTGCTAATAACATTGCTTTTCCATAGAAAAAAAGGTGTCGTTGATGAAGCATTTGTTAAATCTTGTTAGAATCATTTATCCAACCCATGACAAGGTATCATAAATTTTCCAACTCTTACCATGACAAGTCATTCTGAGTGTTTCATGAATGCGAGACACAAGACATGGGAATATGTGGGACAATAATGTGTTTGTCTCCCAAAATAGGTCTCTCGCAGTGTGACTCCCAGATCGCTTGAAAAATAACTAAGTGTTGGGCTTGCAAGTGAAGAAAAATGACTAAGTAAAGATACACATGCTTGTGGGTCTATGGACTTGGGAATTTGATAGTAGCCTGATCCACAACCTGCATTTGAAAAGGGAAAATGACCAAGTAAAGAAAATACTCAGAGTAAATTAAAAAAAAAAAGGAAAAATACTAAGGATGGATGTATATGTACTAACATTGATCAATGAACATAGGTCAACATTCAGATCCAACTACGAGACAATGACCGCCTGTGGATTGTTGAGAATCCAAAATCTTCTTCCTTTGGGAGAATGGAGTCAAAATAAACAAAGAAAATGGAAAATGGAAAACATAAGTAAACTGGAAATGATAAACAAAGAAATGCATAAAAATTATGTACAAACTTTGGCTTGGGGATTTAACAAAATAAATGTTTAAGATATTTCTCATTCACATGAAATGGTTGGATCGTTCCTTTCATATCCTTCAATAAGTATGAATTGTAACCAATGAATTTCTCAATCTGGTATGGTCCAATCCATAGGGCTTCAAATTTTTTGTGAAAAGATGGTTTTTCTTTTTCTTTGTTCCACAACAAAATCAATTGTTCTTTTTGAAAATCCTTTGAAGTAGTTCTCTTGTCAAAGAATCTTTTGACTACTTGTTGTATTTTTTTCATTTCCAATATTGCTTGTTTTCTCAATTCTTCAAGTTGCATAATCTCATGATATATTTTTTGCATTGGTGATTTGATGCAGAGCGAATCTGCCCCCTACCATCAGAGTCCATTTGCATTGGAACATTTATTAATTTGTGTGTAATTAGAATCACAATTGTCGTAGTGATTATTCCTCATTGCTACATTTTCCTTCTTTTCTATTTGATCATGCCATAATCCCTATGTTGTATCGGTGCTTCCATATATCCATGTTTGATTCCCTGTAGCACCACAACAGATGCTAAAAAATCACCAATCTGCTACATATTCACTTGCTACAACACGTCTTTTGTTGTAACTCGCCTCGGCTGCAACTCGTCTTCTGTTGCAACTGGCATTCTGCTATGACGAATATTTTTTTTCAACTCAACCATCCTCATGCTGCAACTTACATCCTACTGCAACACCCATCATGTTGTTGCAACACAACTCTTATTATCATATGCTTATGTTGCGACACACATTAGTTGTGACACACCTATGTTGTAACATGGTTCTTGTTGTAGCCTCGTACTGCAACACATTCTTTTCGACATGCTTGTTGCTGCAACACATTCTTTTCGACATGCCTGTTGCTGCAACACACTCATGATGTAACATGTATGTTACATCCTAGCATGGCGTCACTCTTCTAGCACATTATGTCACCCCTTTTATGGTTTTATTATGTATTTTTGTATTTTGACATATTGTTAGAGGAAAATTAAGGGGTCGGCCCCAATTACTTTATGTTGTTGACAAATTATGTGGACAAATTGGATTAGGGTGGCCTCCTATAAAAAGGCTACCCTCACATTTCATTTTATCATCAATTTTTACTTTCGTGAGAGATATTTTTGAAATTTTCTCCCTATAAGGGTCACTAGCTCTTTTCTACTCATGCATTATGCTTGGATGATGCAGGAGAATCGCCAACAACAAGCAAGCGCAGAGGCGAAAGACAGTTGGGACAAGCGCCAGCGCATTTTAGCACGTTGCAAAAGTGTTTTGAGATGTTTTGAAATAAATGTGCAGATGTTAATGTAATAGTTAAGAGGAAGCACACTTAGATATTGTAAACAGATCTTGAGCGATCCGCTCTCATCTATAGTAGGTGAAGGCATTAATACATAATTAATGTGAGTAGGTAGATTTAAATGTAGATTAGACAGTTTAGAGCATAGGAGGGAAAAATGAATATAGACACCCTCATCTTGTATCATTGTAACATTAGCATGATCAATCGAGCATAGAGCATAGAGGAGAGAAGATACATTCAACTATTGAGAGAGAGAGAGCAAAGAGTTGTATTTGAAAACACCCATGTACAGAAGTCCTGAATTAATACATGAAGCTTTAATTCAGACTTATGGTGTTGTGATATTCTCTGTGTATGCATATTGAATGTTATGCTTAGTGTTGTTTTACTCTTTCTATCATGCATTTGTTTTTTATTCTATGTATGTATGATTTCTTGTTGAATGTCTAAAATCTGAAGAGAGGGAGAGTAAGGAATGAGTTTCAATTGTTTCTCTGTTTGAGCAAGAGTTTTCCTACAAGGAGTGCAGCAAAATTATCCACAAGGTGTGCATTGACAAAAGTCAGAGTTCATCTCTGAAAGCTCAGGAGGGATAGCATTGTTCTCATTCTAGCAGAAGTGCAAGTTAAGAACAGGAGTCGTGCAAGATGTGCGCAAGCCGAGTAGAGTCTCAGAGTTATACCCTGAGTGAAATTATTGAAGGACTGTTGTCGCAAGGAGTGTACAGAGTCGAAGAGGTTCAAATACTAGAGCGTATTTGAAGAAGTGCCGCAAGGAGTGCACGCAGGAGTTATCCCCAGAGTACTTGAGGATTTCAAGAAAGCTTAGGAGGGATAGAGTCTTCGAAGTTGTCAAAGAAAGGCTCAAGAGGGCTAGTGCCTTGAAGTGTTGGAAGGAGGTGTAGCGAAGCTGTTTTGTAGGTGGACAAGTTCCGTGAAGGAATACCTTGTTCATTTCATAGGAGTTGTCAAGGAGGAATTGGACGGTCGGAATTCTCCGTGGAGAATTCATGAAATTTCGAGAGCCGTCAGATCTTGCAGAGGAGCAGGGAAGTTACGGAAAGTATTCTTCAAGTGCAAGCTCATGAGAGATTGGACCGTAGGATCCAAGTCGACAAGAGTCGTTGGATCACTCATGAATTTTCACTTCGGGGATTCGCAAGTTGAAGGATCGAAAACCTTGCGCCAAGATTCGCGAATCGCAAAGTGCGAAGTCCCGACAGGGCGAGAAGTTCCATTGTGAGGCTAGCATTAATAATGAGTCAGAATTCTCCATTTCGGCATTTCAGAGGATAGGAGCTCGAGATATCTGTTCCGGGATTCCCAAAATCGCGAGACGCGATATAAGTACGGGAAAAGGATGTCATCAACCGTTTCGGTGAATCGACATTTCAGGTTTTGGCAGTTGGAGAGTCAAGACTTTTGTCTCGAAAGTCCCAAAGTCACGAATTGCGATAGGGAGTAACGAGGAGTTTGGGATCTCAACACTTCGGGTGTCGGGATACAAAGGAGGCAGCGTTTTGGGGAGCGAAGTCGCGAAGTACCGAAGCTAGGCACGAGAGACACGTGGCAGAACCACAAGGTGGGGCCTGCATGGTTGACAGGCAGACACGCGTCGCCAGGAGGAAAGGAGTCAACACTCCATTGACTTCTCGTGTCTCGGGGATTCGCGGGATAAGAGCACGGGAGCTCGACACTACAACTTGCGAAGTGGCGAGTTGCGAGAAGTGCGAAGGGAAGGTCAACCCTCGTTGACTTTCAAGTCTCAGAGGTTTGCACGGAAAGAGAATAGAGGCTCAACCCTTCAACTTGCGAAGTCGCGAAGTCACGACAGGAGCTAGCATTTACCCTAGCCGGCGGTCACGCGCAGAGGGCGCTAACAGAAGGGAGCTATACCCATTTTGTGATCTCGGGTATCGCGAGATTGGGAAGGAAGAGTCAGGGGTTTCAACTCGCGAACTCGCGAGATTGTGAGTTGTGACAAGCACCTTTGTGAATAGGCTCTGGTCATAGCGTTATGGTCGCTCGGAGAAGGTGGAGCTCGCGCCTAGTGTTGTTTGCACAGGGGAGTTGTCGAAAGGACTTGTGGATCAATAAATGAGGATTCCAGCAGGGAATCGAAAGAGCCATTTCGGCTCAAGGGGAAATCAAACGATCCTGTAGCGGACCTTGACCCAAGGACCGATAGAGGGTTGGGGGTCTGCATCAAGTGGTATCAGAGCCCAGAAAGATTTCTTTGCTTTCTGTAGCAGGGAAAAGAAAGATTCACCATGTCGCCAAGAAGAAGAGACAGGCAAACACCCGATCCGCCAGAGGAGAGGGAAATGCCAGAAGAAAGGGGTAGGCAAGTGCCAAATCTAACCATGGAAAGAGAGATGCATAACATACGTGCCAGACTCATGGACATGGAAATAAAACAGAGGTGCACAACCGGTGTTGGAGATGTCAGTGAATCTGAAAGTGAAGATGAAGTTGGACATGAAGGAGAAGAAGTTGCAGCAGAGGATGCAGCAAATGAATGCCTGATTAGGGTTGTTGGAAGAATGAGTGCTAGGGCAAAAATGGACATTCCAATATATGAAGGAAACCTGGATGTTGAAGAACTTCTAGACTGGATTAGAGCTCTGGACACATATTTTGACTATGAAGATGTCGAGGAAGACAAGAAGGTCAAACATGCTATCACAAGATTGAAAGGACATGCAGCATTGTGGTGGGATGAACTACAAGCTGACAGACACTGCAAAGGCAAGCAAAAAATCAGGAGTTGGGATAGAATGGTCACGAAGATGAAGGCGAAATTCATACCCAAATATTATCAAATCACTCTGTTTCGAAGGATGGAGAATTTGAGACAGAAGCTGATGTCAGTGAAGGAGTACACTGAAGAGTTCTACAAGCTAAATATCAGGGCAGGTCATCGCGAAAGTGATGATGAAAAGGTTTCCAGGTATATGAATGGTCTGAGATATGACATTCAGGATGAGATGAGCATGATGATCATTTGGACCGTAGAAGATTCTTATCAGATGGCTCTGAGGCTGAAGAGAAGCTGAGCCGAAAGAAAATCCAAAGAGGCCGAGGCAGAAGTCAGCCCAGAGGAAAAATAGTTGTCCAAGATAGGAATTAGAAGCCTAAGGGAGAGTGGAAGAAACCTCAACCTCAAACTGAGAGAGGTGGAAGCTCACAGAGAGGACAGTATGCTGATAAAAACACTTTTCCTCGTGCTAGAGGAAGAGGAAGAGGCAGAGGTGGCGTAATAAAATGCCTCACATGTGGAAAGAATGGACACAAATCTTATGAATGTCCAGATAAGAAGAAATAAGGTGGTGAGACTCACATTGCCGAAGTGCAAAGGCGGAATGTTGAGGCAGAGGATGCTGAAGGCGGAAGATCACTAGTGATGAGGAAGGTTCTCTTAATGCTAGAAGAAGAGGTGGAGAATCCAGTGCAAAGGAACAGTCTTTTTCGGACTACTTGCAAGACCAAGGATAGGGTATGCAAGGTCATCGTGGACAGTGGTAGCACCGACAATCTCGTTTCTACAAAGATGGTAGAAAAGTTGGTGCTGGAGACTATTGAACACCCAAGTCCATACATGGTTTTGTGGCTACAAAAAGGACATCAGGTAAATGTCACTAAACAATGTTTAGTTGAATTTAAGATAGGAGGATATAACGATAAGATATTGTGTGATGTCATTCCCATGGATGTTTGTCATCTATTGCTGGGTAGACCGTGGCAATATGACAGGAATGTGGTTCATGATGGGAGGAAGAACACATACACCCTAGAGAAGAATGGGAGAACTCACATGTTGTTGCCGATTAAGGACAAAGAGGTGAAACCTGAAGTAAGCAACACTGTACTTCTCATAAGTGGGAAGGAACTTCTCAAGGAGGTTAAGAAGAAGGAAGATCCACAATTCATTGTGGTCAGGAAACCTAGAATTGTTTTGACCAGTACAAGAGTGGATGATTTACCAGAAGAAATCCAGAAGTTGTTGGAAGAGTTCGCTGATATAGTAGTGGAAGAACTACCTCGTTCGTTGCCACCAATCAGGAGTATAAGTCATCACATTGATCTCATACCAGGAGCTAGTTTACCAAACAAAGTAGCATACAGATTGATGCCACATGAGAATGAAGAAGTCAAGAGACAGGTCCAGGATTTAATGGACAAAGGATTGGTTAGAGAGAGCTTGAGTCCATGTGTTGTTCCGACAGTTCTCAGTCCAAAGAAAGATGGAGGCTGGAGGATGTGTACAGACTCAAGAGCCATTAACAAGATAACCATTAGGTATAGATTTCCATTACCAAGAATGGATGATTTGATGGATTGTTTGAGTGGGGCAAATTTTTTTTCAAAGATTGATTTGAAAAGCGGATATCATCAAATTTGTATGAGAGAAGGAGACGAATGGAAGACATCATTCAAGACCAATGAAGGGTTGTATGAATGGCTTGTTATGCCATTTGGCTTAACAAACGCATCGAGCACTTTCATGAGATTGGTGAATGAAGTCCTGAAGGATTTCATTGGAAAATTTCTCATTGTGTATCTTGATGACATACTTATTTTCAGTAAAACAGAGGCAGAGCATCTGAAACATTTGGCTATAGTGATGAAGAGGCTACAGCAAGAGAAGCTGCTAATAAACATGAAGAAATCCTCATTCATGAAGACAGATCTCATTTATTTGGGGTTCGTTATTTCTGTAGACAAGTTGAAGATGGATCCAGATAAAGTGGAGGTGATTAAGAATTGGCCATCGCCAAAGAGTATCTTTGAAGTTCGAAGCTTTCACAGATTGGCTAGTTTCTACAGGAAGTTCATTAGGAATTTCAGTGGAATTAGCGCACCAATGATGGACACAGTGAAGAAGAGACACAAGTCTTTTCACTGGACAGAAGAAGCTGAGAAAAGCTTCAATTTGTTGAAAAGGAAAATCACGGAACAACCAATTTTGGTGTTGCCGAATTTTAAAAAGACATTTCAAGTAAAATGTGATGCAAGTGGATTTGAAATAGGGGCAGTCTTGAGTCAAGAAGACAGGCCAATCACATACTTCAACGAGAAGCTGAATGAAGCCAAAATGAAGTACTCTACATATGATAAATAATTCTATGCTATTATTCAGGCATTGAAGAAATGGAGACATTATTTGATTCCTAAGGAGTTTGTCTTATACAGTGACAATCATGCTTTGCAATTTGTGACTCAATAGGAGAAGTTGAATCAAAGACATGTTAAATGGGTTGAATACATGCAGAACTTTACTTTTGTAATTAAGCATATTTCTGGAACTGCTAACAAAGTTGTTGATGCTTTGAGCAGGAAATGTTTGCTATTGCAGGAGTTCAGAGTCAAAACTTTGGGTTTTGATAACCTCAAGGAAATGTACACAGATGATCCAGATTTTAAGGAGGCATATGAAGCAGTTGAGAATCCAATTCTCAGGGACATAAGTCAATGGATAGAATACATGATCCAGGAAGGATTACTATTTAAGGGTAATCAACTTTGTATTCCAAAATGCTCCATGAGAGAGAATTTGCTGAAGGAGAAACACAGTGGAGGATTGGTCGGGCATTTCGGTCATGACAAGACGTTCTCAAAGTTAAATGAGTCATATTTTTGGCCGGGGATGAGAACCGACGTCAAAATATTTGTGGACAGATGCAGGATTTGCCAGCATTCGAAGGGAAAGAGGCAGAATGCAGGCTTATATCAACCGTTACCCATACCTAAAAGGCTGTGGGATGCAGTAAGCATGGACTTCATATTGGGGCTGCCAAGAACACAAAGAGGGTTTGATTCAATCTTTGTGGTAATAGACAGATTTTCTAAAATGGCACACTTCATACCGTGTCAGAAAACCAGTGACACAACTCACATTGCGAATCTGTTTTTCAAAGAAGTCATTCGACTTCACGACTTACCAAGGAGCATAGTTTTGGATTGAGACACCAAGTTCGTGGGACACTTCTGGAGAACCTTATGGAAAAAGATGGGAATGAACTTGTCGTTCAGTTCAGCTTATCATCCTCAGACAGATGGATAGATAGAAGTTGTCAACAGAAGTTTGGGAGACTTGCTGAGAATTTTGGTGACTGAACATCACAGTCAGTGGGACAATATCCTACTACAGGTGGAATTTTCTTATAATGATTCAATCAACAGAAGCATGGGGCAGAGTCCATTTCAAATTTTTTATGGCATGCAACCAAGGGGAGTTTCTGAATTGAGGGATTCAAAACAGAACGCAACTAGGAGTGCTAGTGCAGAAGATTTTTTCGAGGCAATGAGGGAGCTTCACAACCAGGTGAAGGAGCGATTGCAGAACTCGAGCCAAGAGTATAAGCGAAGAACATATCAACACAGGCGACAACTTCAGTTCGAAGTTGGTGATTTGATCCTTTCACACTTGAGAAAGGAAAGCTTCCCAAGAGGGACATATAATAAATTGAAAATGAAGAAAATTGGACCGTGCCGGATCATAAGGAAATTTGGGACAAATGCTTATGAGATCGAATTACCCGATGGGATCGGAATTTCTCCGATATTCAACATCTCAAATTTGTACCCTTACAAAGATGAAGAAGCAGAAGCAAGTAGTGAACAACCAGAGGTTCAGTGGGCTAAACAGATGGGAATTACAGAGAAGCCACAGATGGAAGGCATACTGTACAAAAGAGTTAGTAAGAGGACCAGGCGAAATGAATATTTTGAATACTTGATCAAGTGGAAGGGACATCTAGTTGAAGACACCAGCTAGGAAAATGAAGCAGAGATCCAAAAGCATGGGCAAACCATGCGAGAGCTCATGGACAGGAGCCCATGAAAATTTTCAAGCGAGGGAGTATGATGCAGGAGCATCGCCAACAACAAGTAAGCGCGGAGGTGGAAGACAACTAGGACAAGCGCCAGCACATTTCAGCATGTTGCAAAAGTGTTTTGAGATGTTTTGAAATAAATGTGCGGATGTTAATGTAATAGTTAAGAGGAAGCACACTTAGATATTGTAAACAGATCTTGAGTGATCCGCTCTCATCTGTAGTAGGTGAAGGCATTAATACATAATTAATGTGAGTAGAGATTTAAATGCAGATTAGACAGTTTAGAGCATAGGAGGGAAAACCAACTATAAACACCCTCATCTTGTATCATTGTAACATTAGCATGATCAATCGAGCATAGAGTATAGAGGAGAGAAAATACATTCATCTATTGAGAGAGAGAGCAGAGAGTTGTATTTGAAAACACCCATGTACAAAAGTCCTAAATTAATACATGAAGCTTTAATTTAGACTTATGGTGTTGTGATATTCTCTGTGTATGCATGTTGAATTCTATGCTTAGTGTTGTTTTACTCTTTTTGTCATGCATTTTTTGTTTATGCTATGTATGTATGATTTATTATTGAATGTCTAAAATCTGAAGAGAGGGAGAGTAAGGAATGAGTTTCAATTGTTTCGATGTCTGAGCAAGAGTTTTCCTGCAAGGAGTGCAGCGAAATTGTTCGCAAGGTGTGCGTTGACAGAAGTCAGAGTTCATCTCTGAAAGCTCAGGAGGGATAACATTGTTCTCATTCTAGCAGAAGTGCAAGTTAAGCACAGGAGTCGTGCAAGGTGTGCACAGGCCGAGTAGAGTCTCAGAGTTATAACCTGAGTGAAATTATTGAAGGACTGTTGTCGAAAGGAGTGCACGAAGTCGAAGAGGTTCAAATACTAGAGCATATTTGAAGAAGTGCCGCAAGGAGTGCGCGTAGGAGTTATCCCCAGAGTACTTGAGGATTTCAAGCAAGCTCATAAGGGATAGAGTCTTCGAAGTTTTCGAAGAAAGGCTCAAGAGGGCTAGTGCCTTGAAGTGTTGGAAGGAGGCGCAACGAAGTTGTTTTGCAGGTGGACAAGTTCCGTGAAGGAATACCTTGTTCATTTCGTAGGAGTTGTCAAGGAGGAATTGGACAGTCGAAATTCTCTGTGGAGAATTCGTGAAATTTCGAGAGCCGTCAGATCTTGCAGAGGAGCAGGGAAGTTACGGCAAGTATTCTTCAAGTGCAAGCTTAGGAGAGATTGGACCGTAGGATACAAGTCGACAAGAGTCGTTGGATCACTCGTGAATTCTCACTTCGGGGATTCGCGAGTTGAAGGATCGAAAAACTTGCGCCAATATTTGCGAATTGTGAAGTGTGAAGTCTCGACAGGGAAAGAAGTTTCGTTGTGGGTCCAGCATTAATAACGAGTCAGAATTCACCATTTCGGCATTTCGAAGGATAGGAACTCGAGATATCTGTTTCGGGATTCCCGAAATCGCGAGATGCGATATAAGTACGGGAAAAGGACGTCATCAACCATTTCGACGGATCGACATTTCAAGTTTCGGCAGTTGGAGAGTCGAGACTTTTGTCTCGAAAGTCCCGAAGTCGCGAGTTGTGATAGGGAGTAACGAGGAGTTTGGGATCTTGGCACTTCGGGTGTCGGGATACAAAGGAGGCAGTGTTTTGGGGAGTGAAGTCACGAAGTGTCGAAGCTAGGCCCGAGAGACACGTGGCAGAACCACAAGGTGGTGCCCGCGTGGTTGACAGGCGGACACGCGTTTCCAGGAGGAAAGGAGTCAATACTTCGTTGACTTCTCGTGTCTCGGGGATTCGTGGGATAAGAGCACGGGAGCTCGACGCTACAACTCACAAAGTGGCGAGTGGTGAGAAGTGCGAAGGGAAGGTCAACCCTCGTTGACTTTCAAGTCTCGGAGGTTCACACGGGAAGAGCACGGAGGCTCAACCCTTCGACTTGCGAAATCACGAAGTCGCGACGGGAGCTAGCGTTTACCCTAGCCGGTGATCACGCGCAGAGGGTGATGACAGAAGGGAGATATACCCATTTTGTAATCTTGGGTATCGCAAGATTGGGAAGGAAGAATCAGGGGTTTCGACTCGTGAACTCATGAGATTGCGAGTTGCGACAAGCACCTTTGGGAATAGGCTTTGGTCATAGCGTTGTGGTCGCTCAAAGAAGGTGGAGCTCGCGCCTAGTGCTATTTGCATAGGGGAGTTGTCGAAAGGACCTGTGGATCGATAAACGAAGATTCCAGTAGGGAATCGAAAGAGCCATTTCGGCTCAAGGGGAAATCGAACGATCCTATATTGGACCTTGACCCGAGGACCGATAGAGGGTTGGGGGTCTGCATCATTGGAAGATCAATTTTTTAAGGCTCTTTGCTGATTTTGGATGGAATTTTCTGCAATTAGGGTTTTATCTCATGGTATCTTGGTGAAGTAAATGAATTTTTTGCAATTTTATTCTTATATTATTATGTTTTATGGTTAATTTTTTATTTCATGCTAGATGTCTTTCTTGGTGAAACCCTAAGAGAGGAACATAAGTGCTTCTTCCTCTCACAAGGTAGTTTTTGTCCAAAATTTGTAAAAGAATCCTTGCTAGGGTTAGACTCCTAAAGTTCTAAAGTTCTATAACTTTAGGATTTTAGTCTTAGAATTTTTATCTTGACCTAGTTGAAGATACAAAAAGGGAGAAACAGTTTCTAGGGCCCAAATGTCCTTGCACCCTATAAATCCTTCTCCTCAAGATTCCAACCCTAAGGCCCTAATTTCCTAGCACCTTAGAGTTTGAATCCTACCTCTTGGTTTGAAGTAGGCCATCATCCAAGCCTAGTTGCATTTGTTGTTGTAAGACTCCATAACCCTTTAAGTAACTGGTTTTAAATCATTCTACTAACCTAACTAACACTAACTTTAGAAAACTTGTTGGATGATTTGTTGTTGTTACAAAAGTTTGCTACAACCATCTGATAAAACTTTAATTTGTTGCATAGACTCTTGAAAAGGTGGCTTAATTTGTTCAGAAGTTGCCTTAAACAATTGGTTATTATTCTAGTTGCGGATGGTCAATTGTTGCATTTATGTGTACTAATTGTTGTTGTCGTTGTAAATCACTTACTGTTGTCATATCATTGTTTACAACTGCAAATATACAACAACCATAGCAAATTACATTGTATAGTGTATTTAATAGGTATTAATTGTTTATTTTTCTATGAGCAAGGTTAAGCATGAAGTTCATTCCATTTTTTCATTTTACTTAACCAATAATGTTGCAGCAACCAAGATCACAAGAAGAAACACCATGCATAAGAACACAAGAAGTATCCTGGGAAGCCCTTCTCAACAAGGGAAGAAAACCCAACCAAAATACTTTGATATATTCTTCAAGAGAAAGACCTTCACCAAAATCCTAGCACATAAGAGGGTTCTCAAACCCTAGAAAACTAGCGCCCAATAGAGGAACGCACTTTTCCCAAGAAGGTGTACTTGTTGAAATTTCCAAACTCATGTGAAAGATATGATTCATCAATGAGGAATTTACCTTTACTTATATTAAACTGAACTTGTCAACAAAAGTGTCTATTGGCACAACATGGCTGACCTCACTAGCTTATAATATAATTAATATTAACCAAATTAATTATCTTTTACATTAATTACTAATCACATTAAGGTGGGGCCGACCTGTACCCTTTACATTACAATTAGGGTTACAGGGAGGTATGACTCTTGAACAATATAGCAAGGGATATTATACACCCACTAGTGCTCATCCACTAGGGACACATCCATAGGGATGTCCATATCTCTGGCTCATGATATTACTCAGAAGAACCACTTCTTCACTAGTGCTTAGCCACTAGGATCACGTTCACCTGTGCTCGTCCATGAGCACGTCCACTCAACATATATTCTTTCCCACTGCATTACACATGAGATTCATCTGGAGCTTCTTGTCAACTCTTCTACTCATAGGAGGCTAATACATCATCTTCATTTATGTTCTCATGACAATGCACCCAGCACTTTGGGATTTCACACGTTCACCTTGTGCTCAGACACAAGCATGTCCAACTCTGCAAATCTCCTTTCTCACTACGTTACACAGGAGAATCATCTAGAGTTATTCTCAACTCTCTGTAAGGAGGAGGTCATCTCTACATTCCAGCTCTGTCTCAGATAGGAACCACACACCCCTCTCATGGGATTTATCTCAGGTTTGAAAGCTGGAGAAAGTCTCACATAACTGCAATGATCAACATCTCTCAGGTTTGTAAGCTGGAGAATGTCTCACATAGCTGCAATCATCAACACTCCCTCTCATCTAGGGAGGCATTCTTCATCATGCCAAGTCTCACACGGATGTACTTTGAACTTTGTCTTGGTTGGAGTCATCAACACTCCCTCTCAACTAGGGAGGCATTCTTCACCAAGTTAGTTTGGTGAAGATGTCTACAATCTGCTCATGTGTAGGAAGGAACTGCATGTGTACGATTTTCCTCTGCATCATATCTCTGATATAAGGATATTTCATCTCATTGTGTTTCGATCCATCAGGAAACACTGGAATCTGAAGGATCTTTACACACGGCTCTTGGTTATCATCATAGGATCCATATCATGGTCAAGTAAATCTATTAGAAGCTTGTGAAGCCATGTGGATTTGCACACTCAATGTTATATAATATGCTTCTGTGGTAGTCAAGGCCATAGAGTTTTGTTTCTTGCTGCATCAGGA
Source organism: Picea engelmannii (assembly GCA_009831015.1). NCBI lineage: Eukaryota > Viridiplantae > Streptophyta > Pinopsida > Pinales > Pinaceae > Picea > Picea engelmannii. The sequence continues at coordinate 1,023,241 of ML776556.1, read as the reverse complement.
AATCATGGAAAACTTCACGGTAAGACAACAATCGAATGTGCTATTCTGATCCGCTGTGCCCTCTGCTCAATCTATATCGACATATCTTGCAAACTCAAGTTCACACTGGAGGCATATCTCAAACCATATCCAATTGTGCCTCGTATATATATCTCAATACATGCTTTATTTCTATCCAATGAGTCTGTCTCGACTGACTCATGGATTGACTAAGTACATTCAATGCATAGCATGAATTAGGTCTAGTGTCAACCAGATACATCAATGATCCAATCAGTTGTGGATCAATCTCGTCTGAATCATCATCATTTTCTTCAAATCTATCACGGTGGTTTTGCATTATGTCATACTAAACTTATTTTAATATTCATGTTGTATGTTTTCCTTGACTTAGGAAAAATCTCATCGGTCCTCTATCATAATTCTCGTCCCAAGAAGTGGTGCATCATACTCATATCCTTGATCTCGAAATCATAAGTCAAGGCTTGCTTGTATATAACAACAAGGATTTATGAATAAGTCATCAAAATCAGGCTCTCGTCACCAACACTTTAATAATATAGGTTTGGATAAGCAACACTCTTGTTGAAACCCAAACTCATCAAGAATCCATCCATCTGATATAGTTTCCAACTCATGGATGGTAATATAGATGGAAGTGTATCAGGTTTATTGGATCAAGTGTCTCATCATAGACAACTCCCTCTGTTTGTGAGAAACCCCTAGCTATATATCTCGCTTTGTATTTCTCGACACTTCTATCAACTGCATTCTTGATCTTATAGATCCACTTGGAAGTCATCACAGACTTTCCTTTTGGTCTCTAAATAATATCTTATACATCATTCTTTTAATATATACTAGTATTCTTCTGTTATGGCATCTTTCCATACTTGTTCTCCTGTTTCTTCTCTATGACAAGAAGGCTCAGAATGAAGTGCCTCATGGCTGAAGAGTAGCTCGAAAAATCTCTTTGTTCTCCCGGGATGTGCCTTGAGAGGCTTGTATGTTTCACTTCCTCTTGCAGAGTGAGCCTAGGCATATATTTTATGCCCTACTACAATATCTCTAAACATATCAACTGGGGCAACTGGATCAACTGGAATAATGTTTGTCTCCCTCTAAACTGTTGAAGGGGGAGAAGGTATTGTCTCACTGTCAATATCCATCTGAGATTCTCTGGGTTTGTTGAATGGGTATCTCTTTTTTTTAAGGACAACATCTCTTCTTGTTTCACATAATAATCAATCAAATATGGTTTAGACTCTCGTATGAGGGATAATGGTCCAAGTCTTTGAGGGATCCCATACTAGGGATAATATTCTTCATTTATTTAAAAATGAAATCAACTATAAAATTAGAGATCAATTGATTTACCTGGTTTGTAGTCATTCTTTTAGAGGAAGTACTTATCCTCTCTCTTATCTTCATTCTTTTGCAGTGGATCTAGATCAATGTCAGTGGTAGAAGCATATTGTCTTCCCTTCTTCCTAGTTGGACAATTTCTTGCATAGTGTCCATATTTGTCACATCTGAAGCACTGAATTTCTGAAACATCTCTTCTTTGATAACCTGGATTTGATGAAGACTTTTAATCTTTGAATGTTCGTCTGAAATTTCTTTTGAATTTTCCTCCTTTCTTTGTATGAAGTGCAAGAGCATGATTTTCTTCTGAGGAGTCTTCCACTCCTCTATTTCTAAGTCTAAGTTCTTCTTGAGTAAAATTTGTCCATAGACGATCAAAGGTTGGCATAGATTCTCTTCCACTGATACTCTGAAGAAAAGACTCCCACTGTTTTGGAAGGTTGTTGAGAGTGGTTAAGACAATTTCTCTATCAAACATGATTTCTCCAATGGTTTATAGTTGTTCTTTAATCTCTGATATATTCATAAAGAAGATGGCAATTGTGTCCCCTTTCGTCATCTTGGTACTTTGAAGTTGGATTTTCAAGGTAAGAGCTTTGAGGGTGTTGTCACTTTCAAAAATTTCCTTTAATGTCATACATATCATAAGTTGTCTTCAGGTTGGCAATATGAGGTAAGAGATGATCTCTTACTGAGTAGATGATTAATTTTCTTGCTTTGACATCTTCTTCCTTTCTTATCTTCTTCTCTACATCTGTAGTTGTGTTTGGTAAGGTTTTAGTTACCACATCCAAAAGGTCATGTTCTTCAAGGGTGACCTGAAGCCTTGATTTCCAGGAGTTTAAGTTGCTTGCTCCATCCAACCTATCTTCTACTAAGGTTTTGTTCTTCATTTGTTTGGTTTATTCAAACTCTCACCAACTGGATTTTGAAAACCTAATGATTAGGTTGAATTATTAACCTTGTATTTGGACTTATGAATGTTAACAATCAACTTGATAGTCTCACATAAATGCTTGTTGATTTAAGAAAAACATTTCTTCAAGGAGTTCCAAAAATCTAAGATCAAGATTCTGCAGGAAATTTTGGCACCCTAGAAACCCTAGGGCCAAAAAATCAAAATCTTCGAAATTTGATTTTGAAGGTCTCTGGAGATGCATTGAGGAGGGTTGTACAACTTGGTCCAAGTTTTTTCTCCAACGTCCACTTATAAAGAGGTGAAAGGACTGATCGAGTGAGGGTTGTACAGATTTTTGCAAAAACCCTAGAGGTCGTACGGAACTGCAGAAGGTTGACGATTTATCCTTTTTAAATCTTGTGTAGGGATTCTTCAAGACCTATGCTCTGATACCATGTTGATTTTTCTATGAGCAAGGTTAAGCATGAATTTCATTCCATTTTTTCATTTTACTTAACCAATAGTGTTGGAGCAACCAAGATCACAGGAAGAAACACCATGCATAAGAACACAAGAAGTATCCTAGGAAACCCTTCTCAACAAGGGAAGAAAACCCAACCAATTTTTTTTTCTATATTCTTCAAGAGAAAGACCTTCACCAAAAACCTAGCACATAAGAGGGTGCTCAAACCCTAGAAGACTAGCACCCAAGAGATGTGTGCACTTTTCCTAAGAAGGTGTACTTGCTGAAATTTCCAAACTCATGTGAAAGATATGATTCCTCAATGGGGAATTTACCTTTACTTATACTAAAATGAACATGTCAACAAAAGTGTTTATTGGCACAACAGGGCCGACCTCAATAGCTTATAATATAATTAATATTAACTGTATTAATTATCTTCTACATTAATTACTAGTCACATTAAGGTGGGGCTGACCTGTACCCTTTACATTACAGTTAGGGTTACAGGGAGGTCTGACTCTTGAAAAATATATAAAGGGATCTTATACACCCACTAGTTCTCATCAACTAGGGGCACATCCATACAGATTTCCATATCTCTGGCTCACTTCATTACACATAAGAACCACTTCTTCACTAGTGCTCAGCCACTAGGATCACATTCACATGTGCTCGTCCACAGGCACGTCCACTCAACAGATCTTATTTCCCACTGCATTACATAAGAGATACATTTGGAGTTTCTCGTCAACTCTTCTTCTTGGATGAGGCTAATACATCATCTTCATTTCTGTTCTCATGATGATGCACCCAACACTTTAGGATTTCACACGTTCACCTTGTGCTCAGCCACAGGCACATCCAACTCTGTAGATCTCCTTTCTCACTACATTAAACATGAGAATCATCTAGAGTTCTTCTCAACTCTATGTAAGGAGGAGGTCATCTCTACGTTCCAACTCTGTCTTAGATAGGAACCACACACCCCTCTCAGGGGATTTCTCTCAGGTTTGTAAGCTAAAGAAAGTCTCACATAGCTGCAATGATCAACATCTCTCGGGTTTGTAAGATGGAGAATGTCTCACATAGCTTCAATCATCAACATTAATTGCATGTTTGGACTTGGAAATAATCATATATATTTTGTAAATTGTCCTTTTTCCGGGCATGTACTCAAATAAATCCATACCTCTTTTCTTACCTTGAACTAGACCTTTCTTTAGGTGATCAAGAGAGGGGGAAATAGGCTTGGCTACTATAATTGCTACTTTGATCCCTTCAGGTCACCATGGAAGACTCCCTTGTGGTCAACCTCTTCCATCACTAAAACGAGGGAAGTTCTTACTAAGGTGACAATGGTAGGATCTTCCATTGTTATGCAATATTTGGAGACTTGTGGTGGGGTTTTGCACAAGTGCAAATCCTATAATAACAGGTTTAATAGAGATGGAGAAATGGATTCCAATTTTTTTGATAGAAATTAGTGATGAACTTAAGGAACAAATGGGGGACATGCCCATCCATAATGAATGAATATTGATCACAACAATTAATTATAATTTGAGAGAGTTGACATTTGTTTCTAGTTTTCTAATTTGACCACTAATTTGTTAGAAGTAAATAGGTTGGGCCCCATTTGAAAGTAGATACTTTCCAAGAACATTGACTTTCCATAGAACAAAAGGTGTCCTTAATGAACCATTTGTTAAATATTTTTAGAATAATTTATCCAACCCATGACAAGGTATAAGAATTTTTCCAACTCTTACCATGACAGGTCATTCTGAGTGTTGCGTGAATGAGGGACACAAGACATGGGAATTTGTGGGACAATAATGTGTTGGTCTCCCGAAACAGGTCTCTCACATTGGGACTCCCACATCGCTTGAAAAATTATTAAGTGTTGGGATTGCAAGAGAAGAAAAATGACTAAGTAAATATACACATGCTTGTGGTTCTGCGGATCTGGGAATTTGATAGTAGCCTGATCCACAACCCGAATTTGAAAAGGGAAAATGACTAAGTAAATAAATCACTCAGAGTAAAGAAAAACAAAGGAAAAAGAACAAGGATGGATGTATATGTACTAATGTTGATCGATAAACATAGATCAACATTCAGATCCAACTATGGGACAATGACCCTATGTGGGTTGTTTAGAATCCAAAATCTTCTTCCTTTGGAGAATGGAGTCAAAATAAATAAAGAAAATGGAAAATGGAAAAGATAAGTAAAATGGGAAGGATATAAAAAGGAATGCATAAAAATTATGTACAAACTTTGGCTTGGGGATTTAACAAAAAAAATGTTTAAGATATTTCCCATTCACATGAAATGGTTGGATCATTCCTTTCATATCCTTTAATAAGTACGAATTGTAACCTATGACTTTAACAATATGATATGGTCCAATCCGGAGGGCTTCAAATTTTGTGTGGTAAGATGGTTTTTCTTCTTCTTTGTTCCATAACAAAACCAATTGATATTTTTGAAAATCCTTTGAAGTAGTTCTCTTGTCAAAGTATCTTTTGACTACTTGTTGTAGTTTGTTCATTTCCAATATTGCTTGTTCTCTCTGTTCTTCAAGTTGTAGAAGCTCATGATATATTTTTTTCATTGGTAATTTGATGCAGTGGAACTTTTATAAATTTGTTTGTAATTGGAATCACAACTTCCATAATGCTTCTTCCTCATTACTACATTTTTCTTCTTTTCGATCTGATCATCCCACAACCCCTAGGGTTGTACCTCTTCTCCCACATATCCATGTTTGATTCCTTGTAGCATCAAAACAAATGCTACAAAATCGCTAATCTGCTACATATTCACTTGCTGCAACATGCATTCTATTGTAACTCGTCTTCTGTTGCAACTCACATTCTATTGTGACAAATATTTTGATGCAACTCAACCATCCTCACACTGCAACTTACATCCTGCTGAAAAACCCATCATGTTGTTGCAACACATCTCTATTGCAACACGACTCCTATTATCATACACTTCTTATACAAAACCAGAGAACAGTTATGTTAATCAAAATATTACAAAATAGGGAGCTATGCTCAACCAGTTGACGACCATAACAAAATCTTGAACTGATTTATTTATAATTGGATCAGTTCACAACTGTCGGGAGTGTGACTTGGCCATCCCATTCAAATCTTTATGTCTGTGCATCCTTCTGTCAGACTGTGCATGTATCCTTCTGTCAGATGCAATCTCAGATCAGCATGGGTCTGTAGGAAAAATCGTACATCGTGGTACCTCTGGCTGGCAGTTCTGTTTCCACGGCCAGGCCCTTCATGCCTTCTATTTATGGAGTGAGCCGAGGTTTCAACCACCAATCCTTCTTTTATTAACTAATCTCTCATCGGGATTGGGATGAGGCTTAATGCCTAGGGGGCTGCCATGCGCTGCTCTCGGATTTGATGCTATATAAGCACGTGGTTGCGGGGCCATCAAGGGCGGTTTGGATCCACATCGCTTTTGCGCCCACAATTCACCACTTTCTGCCACATAGCACTTTCTCTATACCATGGTTTCGATTGCGGGACCGCTCAAGGATTTTATCGTTCGAGCATTTTGCATCCCCGCAATGAAACGCGGCCATTGATCTGGTCACGATCTGTGATCTAGGCATACCTGCTAAATTTAGCGCCACGGCTAAAGCTTATTCGCCCACCAATTCTAGGATCCATTAAAACCGCGCATGAAGATGGTTTTAATCTTAGTGCTTGAACAAGAACACTTCCCGGAGGATGATCTCCCGTAGCTAACGTGGTGGCCTGACGTCGCTATGCTGACATGTCATGGACAGAGGGGTGACATGTGTCACTCGAAAATAGGTTGAAGACATGTCCAAAAATGCTTGAAATGAGTGCCATGTGTCAGCACTATATGGATTCCATGTGTCTCTAACAAATGAGCACCACACGTTGGGATTGATGGGTGCCAAGTGTCTTTGACACTTCGGAGTCAGCGGGTCTTCATATAGAGCTGTCATAACTCACGGAGTAGTATGGGCTCGGGTGACATGGCGGCCTGAAATGAATGTTGAAGCTTGGAGGCGAAGCATGAACGTCAATATGAGGAGGGAATGCGACAAAGATCTGTGAACTCTAGGATAAAAGTACTCTGGAGGAAATCGGGAGTGGAGAGGCGAAAACTCCTGAAGCCCGAACTCCCAATGTAAATCTTGACCATTCGCTCTGAAGGACGTGTGGCGTCTGATCTGCAACTCCGGGAGAAAGTACTCTGGAGGAAAATGAGAGGGGAAGTCTCGAAGTAAATCATGACCATTGATCTGAGGAGGACACGTGGCAGAGATCTGTGGACATCGAGGAAATTAATTCAGAGGAAAATGGGAGTGGGAAATCCCAAACTCCTGAAGTGAATCATGATCGTCCAATCTGGAGGGACTTGCGACGCTTGATCTGCAACTCTGGGGCTTCTTCCTGGTCATTAAACCTCATGCAATTTCGACATTTTGAATGCACGATGACCGCTGATCTAAACTGCTACTAGGGTCTCCACCGTTGAAAAATGAACCCGCCCGCTGCTTGTTTTTCAACCCAAAATAGACTGCCTTTGAGTCATGCGCTTATATGCTTCATGTGCAGACCACGAACTTGGACGACCTATTGCCCTTGACAACTATATGTCATAACATTGGATCCACAGGGGATGGCATGCTCCCTGTGAGCTCCCAAGAACAAGCAGTTATGGTGCCTTAGTTGTTGGATTGTGGAGTCATCTGGCCTGTGCAACCAATTTTTTGCAGACCTTCAAGATATGATATTTACTTTCTGCCATATCCTAATATACTGGGAGCAACTCTGCTTATTTATTGAAAATTGAAAATAAATGCTTAGATACTGAGCTTATTTGTGCACACTCCTACTCTAATAAACTGCTTCCTCTAGATCAGGTAAAATCATGCTTCCAATGAAGCCATACAAGTAATTGATTAACCAGTGAAATTATTGATCTGGAAAAGACAAATGAAAGAACTCGTGACCTATAGAAATGCAATTTGAAAGGACAGCAGAACCAACCTTTATTTGACAAGAACAATTCGTCGTTTGAACTTCTCAAAGACTCCATATAATCATAAAATGGATCATGAAAACCATAAGGAAATACCTAGGCTTGATATTGTTCCAACTGAAGATCAAATATCCTCAACATATTATCTTTCCCATGGAAGCTGCCACTTTCAACTACCTTCAAATCTGAACATGGTTGCAGACTAATTTCGTTGTTAACCATTTGTTGTTTGATGTTGTCTGCAAGTCCAAGTTCAAGCATGGTGAATACATGTTTGTTGATTTGCAGAGACGGTTGCTCAATGTCTTCTGCAGACCCAAGATGGTTGATTTCCACACAATTTTGTTCCTTAATGTATAAAGGAAAAGGCTTTATAGTATGGTCCTGAAATTTCCTCATATCCACATCAGAATCTGATTCACAACTGTCATACACAGGTTGGTTGCTCCCCAAGTCAACAAAATGTGATGTAGGGATCTGCTCTTCTTCATTTGAATACTCATCAAAGATAGGTGAGTGCAAAACTCTTTTATCTTGCAAAGAAAAATGAGCAATCTCTTGATTCTTCTCTTCAATCACAGGTGAAAGTACATCATGGGAAACCTCTTGAAGGAATAGAGAAAAATCCTCTTCTACAACTATTTCTTCTTTTAAATCTGAGACAACAGGTGCATCAGGGGAAATATATAATGCATCTATGGCTATGCAATCATCAATATTATCATCAATCATATATGGAAGGCCTTCTTCTCGGAAAACAGAAAGAGAAAAGTTTTCATCCATATTTTCAAAATACTCACTTCTATCCTTACTTTGTCTTTCAATCAAATCTTCACAGGACTCACCACACGAGGAACACTCTATTGTATGTTGAATATCAGACTTGAACCTTTCACAAAATTCTTATAGAATTGTGTTAGAAGAATAATAACTCTTACAATACTTGTTGAAAGCTGCATGAAATTCCTTCAAAGAAGATATGTTGTCAATAGCAAGTGACTTATACCATCTTGGAGCACCGCCATTTAATGAGTATATGAACATCTTCATGAGAGCATCTTCATGATACATATCCAATTGATCGATGCACTGATGAAAATATACGAGATGTTGTGCAGGATAATCTCCTTCATCTCCACAGAATATGGGAAGAAAGTCTGCGCATTCTAGGAAAGAAGGCACGGGATTAGGAAAACCAGGAATAACTGAAAAATTAAAGGTGCAAACCTCCGAGCCAAGATAGCTTTCATTGCTATTGTATCCCGTATTAGTGAAGTTGCCAATAGGTTCTTCCTTCATGGAGTGGATTCGCCAGGTGAATGATGCACTCTCTGATATGTGACCAGCCTTTGTTCACCATCAAAAGATGGATCTAATCAATGTCGTTCTCCCATGGAAGATATCTTCACTTTCATCCCTGACAACGTTGCCATTAATGTTAGTGTAGTGTCCCCAAGGTCGAGCCCCGATGTAAACTATGATCTGAAAGAGATTGTAAATATGTGTTATAGGCTGGTGAGCCAAGTTTAGTATAAGCTGGAAGGCTTATGTGTTTGTTAGGCCAGGAAGCCTAAGTGTTTGAGGGCCAGGAGCCTGTTGTTGTACTTGTATGTATGCAGCACATCAATAAAATATAAACACCGCCAGGTGCAGACCGACCAAGGGCTGGAAGGTGGGAAAAAGGGGCTGAGTGTTGAGCCTAGGGGCTAAGACTAGGGGGCTTAGGCCTGGAATAATATTTTAATATTATTTCCAAAAAGAGCCATGTGCATATTATTTTATCCTAAGTTCCTGGCAAGGGGGGGGAATGTGCAAAGGAGATGCACGTTGTGGAACGCATGCAGTTCCCAGGGTGACAAGTGTCAACCCTGGTGCATGCAAATATAATCGCCGAGATGAACCRCGAGAGGGGGATCCTCTCCATTCGGACCCGAACCTCTGAGCGTGGAACTGGTACGACCTCTGCAGGAATACCCTGGTTCATCCCTGAAAACGGAAAAAGCATGTGTTGACTTCTGGAATACCCTGGAACAACTCCTGTTCGAACAGGTAGAACCTGTGTGGATCCTTCACGGATTGTTTGTCACGCGTTTCTAAGAACCGAGCGTGAGTCTATCCCGTGTCGTCGGATTGAGAAATAAGAAGTGACCTGCCATTATTGAACCAGTTAGAAAGCCCGTGTTCGTTTTCCCGATTGGCTGCTATGGCCACGCAGTGCTGGTCTGCGCGTGGCATACTAGCCAGAGTAAGCCTGTGATGAACTTGTGTAGGACCTCTCTCCAGGTGAGGGAGGTGGTTGATGTTGGAAGAGGCAGGTTGTCAGGACTGCGAGCAACTCTTTCCAGGTGAAAGAGTTTGTTGGGGAAGTGTTTCTTCCAGAGAGTGTCCAACACCAGCTACGGGCTCTGAGACTTCCTGATCCGACCTGTTGCCGAGACCCAGAGGGGGAGGTTAGCACCGATGGAATGTGCATGTGAAGGTGTATACTCCTGGGCGGAACAGGCATGTGGGGAATGAGGGTCTGGTAGTAGTGGGCGTAAGATGGCATCTTGGGGGAAGAATCCTTCCAGATATTTCCGTGTTGTCTTCCCTGTAACCTCAGCCTAGTCTAGGATTCCTTGCCTTGGGGTGGAGCTCGGTCCCAGCTCGGGGGTGACCCACTATTGAGCTGATGAACAGTGTGGTCTAAGGCTGGGAGGTTCATGGGAGGCCTGCATTTGGTTGGTGGATTTCTTCACTGTCAGCAGATAAGTATCTAACTATGTTTTATCACATTTGCATGACTCTTCTGGATATGTTATCATGTTTTCCGCTGTGTAAATGAATTACTGTTGAATGCTATGGCTTGTTTAATTGTAGCAGTAACTTATATATTTTACTCTGAGATTTAAGTGTGTTTAATTGTTTAAATGCATGTGCTTATAATGTCTGTACGAATTATGTAAAAATCCATGTATAGAATGGTAACTGAGAGGTTTGAAAACCTCGGTAGTGAAAAAGTGACACTACAAATTGGTATCAGAGCCAAGGTTTCGACACTGAGCCTAGATGGGCCAGTGGAGCGGTCTTTGGACCGAGAATGCAAGGGAAAATTGGGTCTGGAAGGCCAATTTCGGACCCTGGTTTGCTCCGAAGCGTCAAGGAGAGTTTTTATTAAGCTCAGGAGGTATAGCGGTGCTATGAAACCGCAGTTGGTGTGGTCTATGGCCACGGGGAGATAGGTCTCTACACTAAGGTTGTTAGAACCGTAGGATCTATTCGGGAGGGAAGGTGAACCCTTGTAACCGTCAGATCTGGAGAATGTGCACAAGGTTTAAAGCCTTTGGATATTGCACAGGGGATTGGAAAATCGCGATATGTGGAATGTCAATTTGGTTAGGAACGGTCTGAGCCATCAGATCTCAGTCGAAAAACCCGACAGTCGTTGGATATGTCGGGAGATGCCCGAAGGTTAAACCTTAGTATTTAGGGGCGAAAGCTCTGAAATAGCGAGAGAGAATCTGAGTCATCTGTTTAAGGAAGGACGTGTGTTTCGTGATCGTCCAATTCGGAGATCCGGACACTCGGACTCACGTAGGTGAGCGTTTTTTGATCTTGCACCGGGCGAAGTCCCGAGATTTGATCTGAGTCGTCCAACAATTGGGAAACGTGGCGGAGATAGAGCGACCCGTCGGTATACAGGCTACCAGGGTTTTGAGTTGACAAAGGGTTTTGTCATCAGGGAATCAAAAGTCTCGAAGTCTCGAGATTGAATCAGGATCGTCCATTCGTTGTGGACGCATGGCAGTAATCCAGGCAATCGGGGAAAGTCCCGATAGAAGAGTCATCCATCGGAAAATCAGGATTTGGAGAATCGGGAATCGTGGGGACAAGAAGTCCATGCATTGTGAAACTCCGAACCTCGAAACCCCAATGAGAGGTTTACGGTCACGGGGTAGAGGTCACGTGGACCAGAAGCTAAGCCAGGAGGGCTAACGTGTGAAGGACGCGTCGGGATTCAGAGAATCGTGAATCCTGAGGACATGTGCAATTGGACATTGGGAAGTCTGAAACTCTGATAGGAGGTATGATTGTGGTCATATAAGAGGAGGTCATGTGAGCCCCGAGTCTAGCCGGAGGGCTAACGGGAGTTAGAGCGCATCGGCATTTGGAAGCCCAAAACCTCGAAAGGATCTGCGTCGTAGATCTGAGGAAGATCTGACCGTCGGATTTTTCTAGGAATGAACATGGACACGTGGAGCAATACCACATGTCGGTGGGGACAAGAAGAGAAGCGAGAAAGGTGGAACTCGATGACGTCATTGAAAGTGACGTGGACCCTCATGAACGTGCCACGTGCCACCTTGGTTGTTGGTGACCACTGTGTGATGTGGGCCCAGAGGGTAAAGTAAATTGGAATTTCGGAATTCGGGAATTGAAATGACAAGAGGTGGGGAGTTACTGCATAATGAACTCCCGGGTGTCGAAAACCCGAAGTCCTGGGTGCCGAAAACCTGAAAGTCCCGAAAACTGAAGTTTCGAAAAAAAAAGCGAAAAGTACAAAGCCGAGCAGAGCTCAGAAAAATTTGTGAAATTGAAAAATTTATTAAACATCGATGGTTATGAAATATGATGAATTGTCAAGAAAACGAAGGCTTGACAAATTCTAGTTGTCTGCGCATTGTATTGCAGAAGGTTGATGAGTGCCAGAACTGTTTTGGAATTGCCACAAAGTGTAAGGAAATGGAAGAGACACATAATGCTTCCAGTTCAGAAAACAAAGCTCAGAAGAGATAGCGTAGAGCTTTAGTTAGTAGAGTGTGCATATCCAGCGTAAGGAGTGCTTATAGAGGGAACTTGTTTTAAGTTCGAAATATTCCAGGAGACGAGCGTAGAAGGTGCAGATGGGCACCAGAAAGTCTTTCGGAAAAACACAGAAGGGTCGAGTCCCTTTGAGACTGAGTCAGTTAAAAGCTCAGAGAGGAACAGTGCAAGTTTGCATGACCGAGCGCAAGTGTGCGGCAAGGTGAAGTTAAAATTTCATTAACCAAAGCTTGGGAAGGAAAACACTGTCGAATTATTCGAGATCCTTCAAGTTAGGAAGAAGGTGAATTCCAGAAGAGTTGACGCCCAAATATTCGGAAAGAAGTCATTGAGAATTTGAACGAACGGTCAGAATTCTCTGTGGAGAACTCGCCAAATCGCGGGGGACCGTAAGATAGCCAGAAGTTGGAAGGTGGTTAGTGGATGGAGAAACTCGCCATTCTAGGATCCAGAATAAAGTGGGTCGTTGATCGTGGTTGGTTTGAATCGTTGGATCATTTTGTAAATTCAGGGATCGTGAACTTGGAGCGCAAGCCAAATTCCTCATCACTCCAAGTCCCGAATCGCGAAAGAGATTAACAAGGGTAGAATCGTATGGTGGAGCGCTTCCAGGAAGAAGTGTCGAAAACCCGTGAGTCGTCGGATCCAGCCAAATGCGAGGAGGATAACGCTAAGAGTCGTTCAATACTCGAAAACTTAGGAAAGGTATTGAACCGTCGATCTCAAGGAAGATCGAACCATTGATTTCTTTCATCGGGAAATCAGAAAATCCAAAGTTTGGAAAAACAGAGGAATTGTTCTCAAAAATTTCGAAACGCGAACTTCCAATTCACGAGGAGAGATCTAGACCATTGATTCAAGGTGAGTGTCAGTCGTTGATCTGACGCACTGGAATTCTATGAAGACGGAAGTTAAAAAGGGAAGAGAACTGTTTTCTAATTCGTGAACCGTGAAGTCTGGATTCACAAAAAAGGATCCACGCCGGTGGATTACGAGGAGCTTTGAGTCGTTATATCTGACTCAAGTGGATTTCAGAAAACTAGAGATCGGAAGAAAAGAGGGAAAACTATTTTTCCAAACCCCAAAACGCGAATTGTCGATTCGCGAGGAATTGATTTGGACCGTCGAATCCGGAAAGCCGTGGACCTTGATCTAAGGTAAATGGGGTTCGAGAGTTCGAACCTCGGGAAAAAAGAGGAGAGCTAGTCCTTGAAGTTCGCAAAGGGTAAAGTCCCATAGCGATCGGAAGTTGGGGCCCCAGGTCATAGCTAGAGGTCACGCTGGTGGAAGTTAAAGGAAGAGCTAGCACACGCTAGACTCTTGTTTCTGATTTCCGGGATAGAGAGAGTTGAGGGTGACTCATATCTAAACACCCGATACGTGAAGTCCCGAAACGCCTTCTGGATAGGTGCGTGGTCATAGACGGTGTCCATGTGGGAGAAACTTGTGCCACCACTAGTTCTCGCAAGAGAGTTTTCGTGCAAGGCTTGTGGTTTTGTTGCGTGGAGGTTCTAGTAGGAACCCGAAGAGCTGCTCCAACTCAGAGAGCGGAAGACCCATTGACTGGGAGGTTAGCAGACCCCGTTGAGGTAGGGAAACTGCATTGAAGGTACTTAGGGCATGAATAATCATGCACAATGATTACAGTGGAGAGCATAAGAAGATTTAGGAATCCTGGAAGAATTGAATGCTTCTGGGATCCACAAAAAAAAGTGGTAAAGGGAGAAAGAAGTTGTTGCAATTTATAGTAGCAAGTACGTTTTGGCTCGTTTGGACAGCCAGAGGAAAGAATGCTTGCAAGTTGCAAGTGTTGTTGGTAATGTTGTTGCACAATGAAGAAAGCAACAGAGAGCTGAAGAGCTGGTTATAAGTCTGATAAAAGAAGCATGAAAGCTTCTACT
>ML776556.1:965867-1007420 GCA_009831015.1 Picea engelmannii | reverse complement strand
TATGATGTACAGAAAATACCGACAATTTGTTGGCAATATGCAAGATGAAGTCTTGCAGGAAAATTGTAGGCAGTTTTGTGCCCGTGGAAAAATCACAGGGATGACTGCATTCATAATGTGGCAACAACCAAGATAAATCATGATATAGGATGTCATGTTTTTGGAATAAAAGTTGAATTTCCTTTCGAATTAATTGGAATTCCTAAATGAATTCTTGTATGTACTCTCATGATAACTGCATGTGGTTGACGCAGATGAGATGATGTTGATAAAAGTTAAATTGTTGGCTACAAAGAGTATCTCGGGAAGATGCTGCTTGGAAACCTTTGAGGGCAGTTGGAACTCCCGGAGCCACGGTGCTCTAAAAATTTTGGTTCGGTCTGTTCCTGCAACCCAAGGTAAGGGAGATTGGTAGCCGAACGACTGTCTAGGTGACAGAGAAGGTGCATTCTCCTGGGGTGGAACAGGCATGTGGGGAATGAGAGACCGTTGGTTGGAGTACTGTCGAGGTTTGAATGGTTGGAGTGTTGCTGAGGTCTGGTACCTTGGCCTAGACCATGTGGATAAGGATTGTGGACCATGTCTATCTTGGGAAGCCATTTCCTGATGGAGTCATAGCTCTGCTCCGGGGTGGGAGGTCTTCTCACTCAAAAGATAAGTACAATTCTCTATTTTATTATATGATGTGTATATTGTATACAATTTTAATGTTATTGAATTTGTTTGTATATACATACATATAAATTGCATAAATGATTGCATTACTACACCCATGACTGTACCTAAGGTATCTCATATTTGATTACTTAAGAAATCTATATACCTGATGCTAATCATGTAATCGATTGGAATGTGATGCAGGTGGAACCAGAAAGTGTCCTGCAAGTGGACAGGAAAAGCAAACAGCTCTGGAATCGAGCTATAGAGATTGTAAAGGTCCAGTGGACCTGGTACGGTCCTGAGGACACGACATGGGAGCATGCAGATGTTATGCGGGCAGAGTACCCGCATCTTTTTGAAAATTTTGAAAAGCTTACAGATGCTATGTAAAGTTGCACTGAGGACAGTGCAAAAATAAGGGGAGGGGATTGTAGTGTCCCCAAGGCCGAGCCCTGATGTAAACTATGATCTGAAAGAGATTGTAAATATGTGTTATAGGCTGGTGAGCCAAATTTAGTATAAGCTGGAAGGCTTATGTGTTTGTTAGGCTAGGAAGCCTAAGTGTTTGAGGGCCAGGAGCCCGTTGTTGTACTTGTATGTATGCAGCACATCAATAAAATATAAACACCGCCAGGTGCAGACTGACCACGATGAATGAGTGATGGGGGACTGAGCGTCCATAGAGTGGGCAAGGGATTAGGGGCTGGAAGGTGGGAAAAGGGGGCTGAGTGTTGAGCCTAGGGGCTAAGTCTAGGGGGCTTAGGCCTAGAATAATATTTTAATATTATTTCCAAAAAGAGCCATGTGCATATTATTTTATCCTAAGTTCCTGGCAAGGGGGGGGACTGTGCAAAGGAGATGCACGTTGTGGAACGCATGCAGTTCCCAGGGTGACAAGTGTCAACCCTGGTGCATGCAAATATAATCGCCAAGATGAACCATGAGAGGGGGATCCTCTCCATTCGGACCCGAACCTCTGAGCGTGGAACCGGTACGACCTCTGCAGGAATACCCTGGTTCATCCCTGAAAACGGAAAAAGCCTGTGTTGACTTCTGGAATACCCTGGTACAACTCATGTTCGAACAGTTAGAACCTGTGTGGATCCTGCGCGGATTGTTTGTCATGCGTTTTCAAGAACCGAGCGTGAGTCTATCTCGTGTCATCAGATTGAGAAATAAGAAGTGACCTACCATTATTGAACCAGTTAGAAAGCCCGTGTTCATTTTCCCGATTGGCTGTTGTGGCCACGCAATGCTGGTCTGCGCGTGGCATACTGGCCAAAGTAAGCCCATGCTGAACTTGTGTAGGACCTCTCTTGAGGTGAGGGAGGTGGTTGATGTTGGAAGAGGCAGGTTGTCAGGCCTACGAGCAACTCTTTCCAGGTGAAAGAGTTTGTTGGGAAGTGTTTCTTCCAGAGAGTGTCTAGCACCAGCTACAGGCTCTGAGACTTCCTGATCCGGCCTGTTGCCGAGACCCAGAGGGGGAGGTTAGCACCGATGGACTGTGCGTGTGAAGGTGTATACTCCCGGGCGGAACAGGCATGTGGGGAATGAGGGTCTGGTAGTAGTGGGCGTAAGATGGCATCTTGGGGGAAGAATCCTTCCAGATATTTCTATGTTGTCTTCCCTGTAACCTCAGCCTAGCCTAGGATTCCTTGCCTTGGGGTGGAGCTCGGTCCCAGCTCGGGGGTGACCCACTGTTGAGCTGATGAACAGTGTAGTCTAAGGCTGGGAGGTTCGTGGGAGGCCTGCATTTGGTTGGTGGATTTCTTCACTGTCAGCAGATAAGTATCTGACTATGTTTTATCACATTTGCATGACTCTTCTGGATATGTTATCATGTTTTACACTGTGTAAATGAATTACTGTTGAATTCTATGGCTTGTTTAATTGTAGCAGTAACTTATATATTTTACTCTGAGATTTAAGTGTGTTTAATTGTTTAAATGCATGTGATTATAATGTCTGTACGAATTATGTAAAAATCCATGTATAGAATGGTAACTGAGAGGTTTGAAAACCTCGGTAGTGAAAAGGGTACACTACAATTAGCACTGAGAGTGACCCTCAGACTGCAAGAGGATAAGCCTAGTACCAATCAAATTTTTTTGTGGAGGTAGGTTTATGAGTGGAGGTCAAATGGACAAAACTTAGTACAAGAATGCTTTAACACGGAAACTGGACAAGCAATCCATAGGGAAATGAGGTCCTCATTAACTTCAGTCAGTGGTTTAAGGTTAAAGGTGAGCGGAGGGAAGACTTAGTGAGAAAGGTGGACATGTCTGCCATGGGCATCCAGCTTTCAAGCAGCTTGGTGAAGAAAAACTCAGGCACAAGAGCACTCTTGAACTTAAGTTTTAGACATTGAAATATATCACAGCTGCATAATAATCAAACCTCCATTACCATGCAACTACAACAACTCATCTGGATCCTCCATGCACAAGAATTTCAGCATAAGAGGGAAAATGCAACAAGGAAATTACTAAAACAGGTCACAACAACATTATAATCAACCCTACATTACAATACAACTACAACCCTCGTCTGGATCCTCCATGCACGAGTGTTTCAACAAATTTTCAAACAAGATGATGAAAGAAGCTGACTTATAATAATGCGAAAGTCTCAGATCTTATACAAAACAAGAGAATAGTTATGTTAATCAAAATATTACAAAATAGGGAGCTCTGCTCAACCGATTGACGACCTTAACAAAATCTTGAACTGATCTATTTATAATCGGATCAGTTCACAACTACCAGGAGTGTGACTTGGCCATCTTGTTCAAAGCTTTATGTCTGTGCATCCTTCTGTTAGACTGTGCATGTATCCTTCTGTCAGACGCAAGCTCAAATCAACATGGGTCTACAGGAAAAACCGTCCATCGTGGTACCTCGGGTTGACAATTCTATCTCCATGGCCAAACCCTTCATGCCTTCTATTTATGGAGTGAGCTGAGGTTTTAATCACCAATCCTTCTTTTATTAACTGATCTCTCATCAGGATTGGGATGAGGCTTAACGCCTAGGGGGATTCCACGCGCTGCTCTCGGATTTGATGCTATATAATCACGTGATTGTGGGGCCGTCAAGGGAGGTTTGGATCCACATCGCTTTTGTGCCCGTAATTCACCAATTTCTGCCACGTAGCACTTTTGTTATACCACGGTTTCGATTGCGGGACCGCTCAAGTATTTTATCATTCGAGCATGTTGCATCCCCGCAATGAAACGTGGTCGTTGATCTGGTCACGATCTACGAACTGGGCGTACCTGCTAAATTTAGCGCCATCGCTAAAGCTTATCCTCCCACCAATTCTAGGATCCATTAAAATCGTGCATGGATATGTTGTTAATATTGGTGCTTGAACAAGAACACTTCCCAGAGGATGATCTCCTGCAGCTGATGTGGCGGCCTGACGTCACTATGATGACATGTCGTGGATGGAGGGGTGACATGTGTCACTCGAAAATAGGCTGAAGACATGTCCAAAAATTATTGAAATGAGTGCCATGTGTCAGCACTAGATGGATGCCACGTGTCTCTAACAGATGAGCGCCACGCATCGGAACTGATGGGTGCCAAGTGTCTTCGGCACTTCAGAGTCAGGGGGGGTCTACATATAGAGTTGTCATAACTCACAGAGTAGTATGGGCCCGGGTGACATGGCGGCCTGAAATGAATGTTGAAGCTTGGAAACGAACCACAACCGTCGATTTGAGGAGGGCACACGACATAGATCTGTGAACTCCAGGAGAAAAGTACTCTGGAGGAAATCGGGAGTGGAGAGGCGAAAACTCCCGAAGCCCAAATTCCCGAAGTGAATCTTGACCGTCTGCTCTGAAGGATGTGTGGCTCCTGATCTACAACTCTGGGACAAAGTACTCCCAAAGAAAATGAGAGGGGAAGTCTCGAAAGGAAAAAGTCCTGAAGTCCCAAATTAAATCATGATCGTTGATCTGAGGAGGACCAGAGATCTGTGGACTTCGGGAGAAACTACTTCAAAGGAAAACGGGAGTGGGGAAGTTGAAACTCCCGATGCCCGAACTCCTGAAGTGAATCATGATCGTCCAATCTGGAGGGACACACGATGCTTTATCTACAACTTTGGGGCTTCTTCCTGGTTGTTAAACCTCATGCAATTTCGACATTCTTAATGCACGATGACCGTTGATCTAAACTGCTCCTAGGGTCTCCACCATTGAAAAATGAACTCACCCGCTGCTTGTTTTTCAACCCAAAATAGACTGCCTTTGAGTCATGTGCTTGGACGCTTCCTGTGCAGACCACGAACTTGGACGACCTGTTGCCCTTGACAACTATATGTGATAACACTATGGATAGACACAATTGTGTTCTATTGAATGACATTGTTCTGATTTCCATGTAGACTATCAATAGTGTTGAAAATGATTATCAACTAGATGGATAGTCAGTGTGTTGATGGACATACATTCTCTAGATGGAAAATGGTCAAGGACATTTATTCTTCTAGGATGTATGCTTGGATTAGAAGAATAGTCCTTGTAGCCCATGGTCTGGCTTCCAACATCTGTTGAAGTAATTATTATTCTAGGACATATGTCTGGATTAGAAGAATGGTTCTTGTATCACTCTGTGGAGTGAGTGACTTATTCAACATCATGCCTGATTACTCAGATGGAGTATGGCTTCGAGAGATGATGCAATTGATGCTATTAGATGATATTTAAAGTGATGATGGTGCTCGTGATCTAATCATGAGATAACCTGTATGGCTATGATGATGCTACCGATTGAATGGTATGTTTGTGCTCAAGACCATTTCCTTCAATACCTCCCTAGCTAGGAATGAGTGTTGATATTATGGTAGATGCGGGAGGTATTAACCTCCACGTGCAACCCTGACAAGAATAGAATATTCTGGGAAGCGAGAAGAAACCCTAAAATCATTGGACATAACCCTAGAAGACAAGTCGACCAAAGGAAATATTTAATATTGAGTTTTTAGCCTCCAGAATGAGAAGTCGGCCTAGGCAGCTAAGGAGGAGCAGTATAAATACAAGATGTCATAGTTCATTTGGACACACACAACTCGCACCTGCAAAAATTTAGTTGTTCTTAAGTCAAGAGAGTAGCTGCAGTTGCAACTACTACAACTTGTATTTTCGGTTTCAATCTTGGAATCTCTCTTCGTTATGGTTTGGACTTTTTGCTTGGTATGCTAACTCTAGAGAGTGATACGCTACCTTGATTGGCTATTAAGCATAGGGTTTGCTTCCAGAATTATTCTCTGGCAAGGTTAAGGTGCTCGGGGGTGGCTTCGGCCTATGGTTGGGTGACAATATTTCTATATTGTCTATGGTTAAATGAGCACACCTATTATTTCTAACAATTTTACCCCACAACACTTCCTTACTATTAAGCCACTTCCACCAAATCTTCATTGCCAGAACCTTGTGAAGAATTAGAAGGTCATGAACTCCTAGGCCTCATAAATATTTTGGGATACAAAGTTTTCCTTAGGCCACAAGGGCACATTTTCTTTCTTTTTGAGACCCCCCACCCCCCTCCAAAAAAAAGAAAGGATCTTTGAAGACTTTTTATGGCCTTTAGAATCTTGGGAGGTGTTTCCAACACCGATAAAAGGTGTAGAGGCATAGACTAAAGAACATATTTAAGCAAAGTTAATCTGCAAAAGAGATTAAGAGATCTAAAGGTTCAAAAGCTAAGTTTATGGTCAATCTTGGAGATGAGGTATTCTTAGGAGATATTTCTTTGTTCATTCTTAATGAGAGGAGCTCCAAGGTATTTTGAGGGAAGGGTTCTGTTAGAACTAGAATTCACACCTAGACTATTATAGGTGTAAGCCTAATACTAATCATAATTTGAATAATTAAATCAATTTTATGGTTGGTGGATTAGTAAGAAAGAGAGCAACAAATTGTCTGCAAAGACATTCCATTGGGCATGGAGTCATAACATTATGTAGATAAAAGGCAATCAAGTTGCTTACCAGACAAAAGGGCTATATAATGATGAACAAAAGAATGAAGTAGATAATACTAAGCATAAATATTCATCAAGCAATGATCCTCTTTGCAAAATGAATAAAAAGAATGCTTGAACAAAAATCATGAAAGAAGGCAATCACTGCAAATCCTTTGCAGCTCATGAATCTCCTACCCATGAAAAACCATTGATCCTTGATGTATTAAATTCATTCAAGCAAGATGCAAATATAAAATGGAAAAAAGAGAAAACACAATATGATAGTAACATCTCTCATGAATCTCTAATGGCATAAATGTTACATTCTGATATGCCAAACATGCTTACAAATCAACATACACAACTAAACTGCCTCAAGCTCTCTCCTAACTCAAGCCCCTTTATTTTTGGAGTCCTCTCACTCCTTAAATATAAAATCACATCAATAATATCTCTAGGAGGTCGTAGGCTGCTCCATGCATGGGATTCTATGCCTTAGAGATATGTAGAAAATAGAAAATCCAACTAATTCCTTGATTCCTCGAAACTGTCTTTTAGAATAAATGCAACTACAACTAGCTCATTGCATGGAGATTTAGTGGAGTTGAATCTTAGGTACAAGTGTCCCCTGGTGTCTAAATGATATATGAGAACCCATTCAAACCTCCTCAGAAATGTGGCAGCCCTCCTACAACTCAGATTTATCAGAGTGTTAGAGTTTGCAACACAATTTTAGGGTTCGTTGCAAACTTTATGTAGGTGATGATTTCAACTCTTCTCCCAAACGACGAATTGGGTCACACTGAGTTTTGGTCAGAAAGTCAATAATATAATGATTCATCTCCACAAGATATTTTAGAAGAACCCAGATCAGAATTTAAAAGTTATTATGAAAATACGATTCCGTTGTGTAATAATTTGATGTAAATTGTTTCAAAACTACTAGTTCGCAGCGCACAGTCGAGTTTGCAGTGCACCGTTGAGTTTGCAGCGCACAGTTGAGTTTGTAGCACACAGTCAAGTTTGCAGCACACAATTGAGTTTGCAGTGCACAGTTGCAAATGGAAATGACGATAAGAAATGATAAAGCTTCCTTTTGAAACTGACCCTTGGAGATGTCGGATGATGGCCAGGTGCTAAAAACAATATTGGTGCTAACATTGGCTCCTACTGGGGAATGGCATGCTCCCTACGAACTTCTAAGAACTTGTAGTTCCAGTTCCTTATCCATTTTGAAAATATGAAACTTGTAGTTGCCCATCATGCACTACAGTCGACCTAAGATGAAAACTGTGAATTGTTCCTTCCTGAAGTATACTTCTGCTCTTTATTGGAAATTAAAACATTCACATAATGAAAACAAACCTCGAACTATAATCTGACCACACTGTGTAAACTGAAGGAAATTCTTGAAACATCAAGCTTATTTATTTACAATTCCTATACTAACCAATTGACGAACCACTTTGCTCATGTATATAAAAAAATTCAAAATAGCCAATCAAGCAACTAATTTCTTGGCATGGCTTTATGCTTGCAGTTGTCTGGAAAAACATAAAAATAATTTAATGTATGCAACAAAAAATTCTTAGACAACTCATAGTCACATCAGCAAAGAAACACCAAGCCCAAATTGTCAGTGTGTGAAGCTTTTGAAAACAGAAACTCCATTTAATCGACTATTAGATCATGAAACTCATAAAAAAAAAATTATGTTGGTCCAAAGGACAAGGCTACCACTGTATTGAATCTACTATGTGAATAACATTATGATCTCTCCTATTATGAAAAACAAAATATTGTTGCAATATATTTCCATCGTTGTCAAATATTTCAAGTGAAGGATGAAAATGAAACTTGTCTTCATTATCTTTTATAGGAGTAAGTATATTTTCAAATTTATCATAAACATGTAAACTTTGAACACACACAAACTCAGGGACTTGTTTATCATCCTTCTCTTCAATCACAAGTGAAAACAAATCGTAGGAAACCTCTTGAAAGAATCGAGGAAAATCTTCTTTTGTGGCTATTTCTTCATGACAAGCATCATTTTCATAGCTATCATATGTTGATGTGTATATTAGTTCTTTGGAATCTAAATACTTAAAAAAAACAACTGGATATTTATGAAAATTTGGAGCAACCTCAAAACTGCTAGAGACATTCGGGTCAAGGAAAAATGTGTCTACAGTGTTGCTATCACCAACATCCTTATCATTAAAACAATCAATAGACTCTTCTTTCGAAAGTAAAGAACTAGAGAAGGTTTTACATGGGGATGATTCCTCTTCTACATGCTCAATAGTTTTTTCTACTTCATCCTTATAACCAGAAGAATTACTAAATGAATGTTGGATGTAGAATTCAAATTCTTTACAACAGTTTTCAAAAAGAAGATCAACTGGATAAAATCTGTTGAAATGATGATGAAACATGGTATGAAACTCTTGTAATGATGAAATACTTGAGGGAGGAAGAGATCTATACCATTCTCAAGCGTCTCCTTCTAGTGAATACATGAACATTTTCATGAGCACATCCTCATTATGTATATCTAATTGATCCATACATTGATGAAACATAATGAGGTGTTGTGTAGGATTATCCTCCTTCCTTTCTCTGAATACAGGTAGAAAAACTCCCCATTCTGATATATGAGGTACTGGATGTGGGAAACCAAGAACTGCATAAAAGTTAAGAGGTGCAAACCTCTGAGCCAAAACAACAACAAATGCCTTTGACATTCTGAAATTGTCGAGTCGCCATTGGATCTGTCCTTCATGGATTTTCCAGTTGAATGATGCAGTCTGTACTATGCTAGAAGCATTTGTTCACCATCAAAGACTGGATCTAAGATTTGTCGTTCTCCTAGGGAAAATATTCAATTTCATCCCCGACAACGATGCCAAAAATGTTAGCACTAGAAGTCACACCTAGACTGTTGTAGGTGTAAGCCTAATACCCTTTATAATTTGAATAATTAAATCAATTTTATGGTTGGTGGATTAGCAAGAAAGAGAGAAACAAACTGTGTACAGAGACATTCCATTGGGCATGGAGTCATAACACTCTACAGATAAAAGGAAATCAAGATGCTTACCAAAAAAAAAGGCTATATAATGATGAACAAAAGAATGAAGTAGATAACACTAAGAAGAAATATTCATCAAGCAATGATCCTCTTTGCAAAATGAATAAAAAGAATACTTGAACATAAATCATGAAAGAAGGCAATCACTGCAAATCCTTTGCAGCTCATGAATCTCCTACCCATGAACAACCATTGATCCTCAATGTCTTAAATTCATTCAAGCAAGATGCAAATGGAAAATGGAAAAAAGAGAAAACACAATCTAATAGTAACAACTCTCATGAATCTCTAATGGCAGAAATGTTACATTCTGATATGCCTAGCAGGTTTACAAATCAACATACACAACTGAACTGCCTCAAGCTCTCTCCTAACTCAAGCCCCTTTATATTTGGAGTCCTCTCACTCCTTAAATAGAAAATTACATCAATAATATCTCTAGGAGGTCGCAACCTACTCCATGCATTGGATTCTATGCCTTAGAGATATGTGGCAAATATAAAATCCAACTAATTCCTTGATTCCTTGAAACTGTCTTTTAGAATAAATGCAACTGCAACCAACTTATTGCATGGAGATTTAGTGGAGTTGAATCTTTGGTACAAGTGTCCCTTGGTTTCTAACTTATATATGAGAACCCATTCGAACCTCCTCAGACAGGTGGAAACCCTCCTACAACTCTGATTTATCAGATTGTTAGAGTTTGCAATGCAATATCAGGATTCATTGCAAACTTTCCTGTAGGTGATGATTTCAACTTTTCTCCCAAATGACAATCTGAGTCAGGCTGATTTTTTGTCAGAAAGTCAATAATTTAATGATTCATCTCCACAAATTTTTTTAGAAGAACCTAGATCGAAATGTAAAATTTATTGTGAAAATATGATTCTGTTGTGTACTAATTTGTTATAAATTGTTTCAAAACTACGAGTTCGCAACAAACAATCGAGTTTGCAGCGCACAATCGATTTTGCAGCACACAATCGAGTTTGCAGTGCACAGTCTAGTTTGCAGTGCACAATCAAGTTCGCAACACATAGTCAAGTTTGCAATGCACAGTTGCAAATGGAAATGAAGATAAGAAATGATAAAGCTTCCTTTTAAAACCGACCCTTGGAGATGTTGGATGATGGCCATGCGCTAAAAATAATGTTGGTGCTAACAGGTTCCTTTTTTAAAACTAAGGATTTGGACTATGTTGCATTGGAGTAATTAACGAAGTGTTGAAGAAGAAGATAAGGGGATTTATCTTGATTGATAAGAGTTCTAGAGGCTAACATAAAAGTATATGAAATTTCTTTAAAAAATGTTTCTTCCTTGGTTGAAGGATGGCCCATGAGCATGGTGTCATTGGAAAATTGATGGTGGGAAAGGGGATCAATGTCACTATGGAGGTCAAGGCCCTTTAAATTTCCAAAATAGGTGCCACAATGAAGACCTCTACCTAGACCCTCGATCATGAGAAAAAATAAAAAGAGAGACAAGGGATCCCTTTGCCTGATGCCACGAGATAGCTTGAACTAGGGGGGCAATGAAACCATTAACAAGAACATATAAGAAAGTTGAGGAGACAAGATTTTTGACCTAGTTGACCCAACATTGACTAAAGCCAAAAGCATATAACATTTGAACTAAGAAGTCCCAATTTAAATAATCAAAATCTTTGGACATGTCAAGTTTGATAAACAGACCTAGTTTTTTGTTTAACTTTAGTGAGTGAATGACTTCATGGGAAATTATGATGCCATCTAGAGTCTGGTACCCTTTAATGCAACCTCCTTACTCATGTGAATTTGTGAAGGACATGACTGACTTCAACCTATTTGTTATAACCTTAGATATGATTTTATATCTCACATTGTAAAGAAAAAATGGTTTAAATTTATTAAGAGAATTAGCCATGTCTTCCTTGGGTATGAGAATGAGGAAAGTGGAGCTAAATGCTTGGAGGATTTCTTGCAATGTTCCCGAGTCTTCCACCACTCTCCAAACATATGCTTCTACGTCTATCCAACAATTTTGAAATATATACATAGTGAACCCATCTAGGTTTGATGACTTTCTAGTTGCCATTTCCATGCATGTTCTCTCAACTTCTTTCAAAGTGACTTCTCTCATAAGTCTTACATTTTGTTCTAGGTTTACCAACCATAGGATGTGGTTTAAGATGGAATTTGTGGCCTACTTACTATCTACCTCTGGCTTTGAATAAGCTATAATTTCCTTTTCAATGTCCCTATGGTCTTCCAATTTTTCTCCATTGGTACTTCACGAGGAATTTATTTTATTTTGGTGTATGTGATTGAACATTGAGTTGTGGAAGAATCTAGTGTTTTTGTCTCCTTTGAGCCATATAATTCTTGACTTTTTCCTCCATATAATTTCTTCTTGCTTTTCCCTTACTTCTATTTTTTCCTTCAAATTTTCCTCTTTAAGTGTGAGATCATCATTCCCACCCTCATTGATGATCACTAATTCAACCTCTTCCATTTGGGACTTCATATCATATTATGCCTAAAGAATATTTCCAACAACTACTTTGTTCCAAAACTTTAGTTTGGACTTTAGATTTTTAAGCCTCTACTATAGATAATACATCAACAATCCCCTCATCAAATCTGCCCCTATCCACCACTAATTTATATTTGCTTTGAAGTCAAGGTGATCAAGCCAATAGTCCTCGAATTTGAAAGGTCTTGATTTGGGTGGACCCAGACTCTCCCAAGTTAGACTTATGGGTGAATGATTACATCTGGATACTAGTTAGATTTGTGCTTCAAAAGAAACTTTTGATTGGATGAGGGATTCTAATATTAGGAAGTGATCTAACCTTACCATTGTTTGATGTTTTCTGAGTCTTCTTTTGTTTTTCTAGGTGCGATAGCCATTGTTGGTCATCATGTCCATTAATTTGGTTCTATAATAGTATTTTTAAAGATAACATTGTCCTCCTCCAATCGTCTTATGCCTCCCCTTTTTTCACTCAGCGAGGTTAGCATGTTAAATTCACCTCCATTGGTCAAGGGATACTCACCTATCGCTACTCCTATATTTTGCAATATATCCATAAAATATAGTTTTCTAGGCATGACATTGTGTCCATCAATAGTGGTTATTATACCTCCTATTGTCGATCCAATCTCCTTGAAACTTGCATAAATAATGTGGCTTTTGTTAGAACTTGTCTAGCACTATCATGGATGGATTCCACAAAATGGCCAACCCTCCTAATCCATCCACTCTAATGGCTATTGAGTCACAACCTTTCCAACATCTCAAGGTTAGTTTTTTCATTACTTCTTGATCACATTTAGTTTCTTGAATCATAAAAACAATGGGTTTGTCTTTATTGATCCCATTCTTGTGTATCCTTTGCTTAACTTTACCATTCACCCCTCTCATATTCCATGATGTGGTATTCAGAGTTAAACTTTGGGTTAGGTGACGAAGAATGTATCCAACAAAGATGACACTTGTCCCGAGTCTGATAGATGGCCCCCCTCCTCCTGGATTTTTCGCTTCCTAGGTTTTCTGCTTCATTTTCTTTCTTCCCATGCTATTTTTTTGTGTGGTTTGAGTTGTGTAGTTTTGATTCCCAGCCCCAATGAAGCTTCAAACATAATGTCAAAATTAAACATTTTTCTAGCCACCCATATAATAGGGGATTTTTTACGTGTATCCATATGATGTGTGAGGATTTTGTATTGGATTCATATCTTGAGCATATCACAGTCTTTCTTAACCATAGGAGCCACTACCCTTTAAACTCCCAAGCACAATCATCATGTGTGTTGTAGATCTCTTTAGAAAATAAGAAATTGTAGTAGACCTTGAGACCTTCGTTGTGTTAGAATATAATGGATGTGCTCCTTTAACCATATATAATATAACAATATTGTCACCCAACCATATGCCGAAGCCACCCCCAAGCACCTTAACCTTGACAGAGAATCATTCTGAAAGAAAACCCTAGACTGGATAGCCAGACAAAGGCGACCCACATTTCTCCAAGGATAGCGCACCAAGCAAGACCAATAAGAGCTTATTAGAGAGTCTAAACCATAACCAAGAGAGAGTCTAAGCCAAAACCGAAATATGTTAGCTACAACAACATCTCTCCTCCAAACTTGCGCACAAAATGGCCAACTGTAGTGTGCACAAGTGTTGCTTCTGCAGTTCTGAGAATGTTGGCCAGAATGAAGACCGACCTCCTGTATTTATACTATTTTTGGCAGACTACCTGGGCTGACTTATCATTCTAGGTACTAATTCTTTAGTATATAACATTTCCTTTAGCCGATTTCTTCTCTTGGAGGCTAATAACCTAATACAAGTCATTATCTTGAGCTGACTTGTCTTCTAGGGTTATTAACCAATTAATTAGGATTTCTTCTTGCTTCTTAGAATATTTTATTCTCGTCAGGTTTACACGTGGAGGTAAATACCTCCCGCAGCTACCATAATATCAACACTCCCTCCTAGCTAGGGAGGTATTGAAGGTAATGGTCTTGAGCACAAACATACCATTCACCCGCTAGCATCAAAATAGTCGTGTAGACTATCTCATGATTAGATCATGAGCACCATCATCACTATCAGTGTCATCAGTTGCACCATCTCTCGAAACCATACTCCATTTGAGTAATTAGACATGATGTTGGATAAGTCACTTACTCCACAGAGTGACAAGAGCCATTCTTCTAATCTGGACATATGTCCTAGAAGAATAAATGTCCTGGACCATTTTCTGTCTAGGGAATCTTTGTCCATTGATCATCCATCTAACTGATAATCATTTTCAACACTACTGATAGTTTTCAAGGCAATCAGAACAATGTCATTCAATAGAACACAACTATGTCTATCCATAGTAGTACACAACTACAATCCAATGGTACACTGCCACACC
Organism: Picea engelmannii; assembly: GCA_009831015.1. NCBI lineage: Eukaryota > Viridiplantae > Streptophyta > Pinopsida > Pinales > Pinaceae > Picea > Picea engelmannii. The sequence goes on along the minus strand of ML776556.1, from coordinate 992,785 downwards.
AAGTAGCACACAGATACTTGATCAGTGACATATAGTCACAATCAGTGGAACACATCCACCACAGTAGTATACATCTATTGTTTGGAGACATACAGTCTCCATAACAATCATATCATTTGATATCAACCTGCACAGAAAACATTGTTATGATATAAACTGAATCATCTTGGCCATTCTTCCATTCACATCTATGAGATCTGGAAGAGCATCTGCCCTCAGAAGGTAAAATATCAATGATGATCTATCTGGACTATTCTTCTCAAGCACGGAAGAATAACTGTCCTGATTTTTGAGCCTGGACCATTCACCTATCCGGGCCATTCCTCCGGCACTAAACAAAGTGCAACCTGGAGAGAATGAGTCTGCCCTAGGGAATGCCTGTCCCTGATTGCTGAACATGGACCATTCACCTATCTGGGCCATTCCTCTGGCACTAAAAAAAGTGCAACCTAGAGAGAATGAATCTACCTTAGGGAATGATTGTTCGAACCATTTCCTAAGGAAATGACTATCCTGCACCAACCTCCAAAACGAACCATTCTTCGAAACTGCTCACAATTGTGAGCTTCGAAAGAATGACTGTCTGACGAGGCAGACCAATCTTCTTGACCACTACTGAGAGTGACCTTCAAGAAGAGAGATTGTCTTAGACCATTCCCCCACACTGGCCACAAGGGAAATCATTGTCTATGGTGCATCAACAATCCATCGAACCATTTTCATTACGAAAATGATTGTTAGATTTGGACCATTTTCTGAATTGGAAAATGCATGTCCGTCAGAAATCTCAAACCACTTTCCGAATTGGAAAGGAACTGCTCATACTGGACCATTTTTCAAACTGAAAGATGACTGCCCATAAATCAATAACACATCAGTGCTCCCTCCCAACCTGGGAGTCATCTCTTCCTTTTTCAATAAGGAAGTCGTCTCCACGAGCTCTAGCTTGAGTACGCAAACTCTTTCATCTTGGACAAAGGCTTTACCAAAATATCTTCTTATCTGCTCATATGTGGAGATATATATTGGAGAACTGCTTTCTCTTTTCTGGACTTCATCACGGAGAATGTAATGCTTGATCTCAATGTACTTTCTTTCTGGAACATTGGTTTTCTGAAGGCTTCATGTAGCTATGATCATTACAGTATATCATAGTTAACTTCAACTCTTTTGTTTCCTGCTAGCTCATAACATCGTGGAAAGACTCAAACTAGAACATATCCATGTGGCACTTCTTATGTCATCATGAGAGTTTGTCGTGTATTAGCAATCCATCATCCTAGACTTCTGAGTAACCATTCTGATTTTTATCATGGAAGGTTTTCACCATGCTTCTGTTGTGCATGAGAGGCTTTGCACCAAGTTGTTTGAATCCATACAAAATTTTCTTCCATCTGCATACAAGGGTCTCTTTTTGGTATACCTCAAAGCCTTGAGGTTGTTCTACATACGCTCTTTGTTCAATTACTTTGGAGAATAGTCTTTGCATTCATTTGATGTCAACTCCATCCCATGAATATTGTAGGAGATATAATGTCTCAGGTAGAGGTATGTCTGGAACAAGCTATCATCATAGTCCTCTCCCTCCATTTGGGAGAACCTTTAGTTCTAGATCTTGCAATGCTTTTATTCATAAATTTTCCATACATTGTTCTTCATCACAAATTTCATTTCTTCTGCTTGATTGCTTCTAGAGGGTTCAGATCAAACTGGTAGTCTTGTGATTCTCAATATAATGACTGGTTGTTTTGACTTTTCTTTCTCTCTTGGAATCTTCATGTTTTTCTTTATGTTTCTCTTTAGCTCTTGGGTCCATGGAGTTTTTCCATGCCCTGAAGATTCTAACTACTTCCTTTCATCGTAGGATCATGGATGTGGATGGACAACCAAGGATACTTTAAGGCTTTTTTTCGAAGAAGACTTCTTCTGAAGTCAAACTGAACATGTGTTGCTTTTCATGGCTGCTACCATTGATGGGAACATGGATAGATACTTCATAATCTTCAATGGATCATATTGTTTAGGATTAGCTCCCTCCTAATCCTTGCTTCATGCATGAATGCATGCTCTTCTTTTGGAAATATATAATCGGCTCCCTCCATCTAACAGAGTCCACGCTTTCGTCTACATTCTTATTGCTTTCTGCAAAGTGTCACAAGTCCTTTTCCAATTTCCTCTTGATTGTTAACTTCTTTCTGTCTTTACTTCTTCTAGGTTTCTTCAAGATTGATTATGATTTCGGCTTATCTTGCAACTGTTACTTATGTAATAAATTCCACATGAATTGTTACCAAGGGTTGATGATGTACTTCATCCTTTCATGTGTATTGACTGACTTGTAGTCATTGTGATAACAATCCTTATTTTGTTGTTTTTCCATAGGTGTAGTTTCTCTTTGAACATCTTATAGATATGCAAGATATGTACAGAAACTATGTAAACATGGTATGTACAAGAATTATGAAGAATATTGTTACCTTGTCTTAGAAGAAGAAGTTTGTTTTGTCCTGCTTGATCTTCTTTGAAGGTTCCTTTTCTTCAACAACTGATGCTTCGTGTGTTTCCTTCCTTTTATTTAGCTTGGGACAATGATTCATGTAGTGACCATATTTTTGACAGTTGAAGCATTGTATTTTTGACATATCTTTCTCTTGATTTGATTTCTTCCTGGAGCCAAACTTCCTTTTATTCCTGAAATTCTTGAACCTTGCCGTGAAAGCTTGATCATCATATTTCTTTTGGGGTTTCTCTTTTGCACTGACCCTTGATTCTTCTTGTGCACAACAAGTCCAAAGTTCTTCAAATGTAGGATACTCCTTCTTTGTGTTCATGCTTACGGCAAATGCATCCCATATCTTGGGAAGACCATTGAGTACTATATTTACCAGTTCCTTCTCTGAAATGATCTCTTCAATAACTTGTAGTTGATCTCTCAACTGAGAGATTATCACAAAGTATGGTATTACGCTGTCATCATTATTCATTTTCATGTCACGGAGCTCATTCTTCAGACTCATTACTTGTCCAATGTTTCTGACTGAGAAGAGGTTTGTTAGGGCATCATACATCTTCTTAGATGAGTCATGATGGGAGATGTAGGGTATCAAGTGGTCTTTTATATAATCCACTATGATACTCATGGCATTGATGTCATTGTCTTTGAACTTCTCCATAACTGCAACGTTCTGCGGTTCCTTCTGTTTTCCTTCTTCAAACTCTGGTTCCATAATCTTTCCTTTCACGATATCCAACACTTTAATCTTAGCAAGGATGAGATCAATCCTTGTCTTCCATGCTTTGAAGTTAGAAGCCCCTTCTAACTTGTTTTTTGACTTCATAGAGTAAGTCATAACTTCTTTGACTTGGTCAACCCTTGATTTTGACCAAAAAATCAAACTTGACGTTTTAGCTTGCTAAGAGTATTAGAAGATGCACTAGGCTAGGGTGCACTAGTCTATCCAGAAATTAGGTCAATCCCTTCACTTAAGATGCCTCAACTAGAGGGTTAGGGTTTTGTTGCTGCAGCAGAAACTGGCTGCAACTGCAACTGAGCAAATCCTCTCAATCTATCTTCCAACCGTTAGACTGTCTGAAGATAGTGTGGGCCCATAACCTTTTAGAATATAATGGATGTGCTCGTTTAACCATAGACAATATAACAATATTGTCACCCAACCATAGGTCGAAGCCACCCCCGAGCACCTTAACTTTGACAGAGAATCATTCCGGAAGCAAACCCTAGACTGGATAGCCAAACAAAGGTGGCCCACCTTTCTCCAAGGATATCGCACCAAGCAAGAGCAACAAGAGCTGATCAGAGAGTCCAAACCATAACCAAGAGAGAGTCTAAGCCAAAACCGAAATCTGCTAGCTGCAACATCTGCAACAACAACTCTCCTCCAAACTTGCGCACAAATTGGCCAACTGCAGTGTGCACAAGTGTTGCTTCTGCAGTTCTGAGAATGCTGGCCAGAATGAAGACTGACCTCCTGTATTTATACTATTTTTGGCAGACTGCTTGGGCCGATTTCTCATTCTGGGTACTAATTCTTTAGTATATAACATTTCCTTTAGTTGACTTCTTCTCTTGGAGGCTAATAACCTAATACAAGTTATTCTTTTGAGCCGACTTGTCTTTTAGGGTTATTAACCAATTAATTAGGGTTTCTTCTTGCTTCCCGAAATATTCTATTCTCGTCAGGTTTACACGTGGAGGTAAATACTTCCCGCAACTACCATTATATCAACACGTTGAAGGGTGTAATTCTATAAAAACATTATAAGAGCTAGGAAGAGAGCCTACGTGCTTTATAAGCCTCTAGGAAGCATCCATGGATTATCATTAGACCAAAATATGTATGTCTTGGAGCTTCCCAAGATCCATACAAACACAAAGCTAAAGGGAAATTTTCATCAAGGTCACTAAGTATGCTATTCTTTATTGTTTTTTCATTTATCTCTCAAACCATGCAAAAATGTGTGTCAGAGTGAAGAAACCAACCTAGGAATAAAAATACGTTGCCCCAAGCATTAAGGCTTCAAAGGATACATCTCCTTGAAAATGGTCTTGGGATGAGGAATATGGAAAGAGGGCTATGGGGCATTCTCAAAATATTTATCACACAAAGTATTGCCTCATTGATGTAGATGTTTTTTTTTATCTTTTAACCATGGGAAATATATAACTCGTTAGAGTGATATGGGCTATGCTTGCGATCAAACCACCTAGCTACCACTATAACCCAAGAGTATATCCAACAACCCTCAAGCTAGATATACTAATAACTTATGACTTAGCAAGCGTTGAGACGTCCGGGGACACACCCGTGAGGGGGGTCATACTCTTGGGGGGCGTTTACCCTTCTAGCCTAATCACGATAGGCCAAATGTCTCGGAGGATTTGAACCTAGGTGGGGAGAGTGCAAGACCTACCACCCAACCATTTGACTTATTGCCCCTCAACCATGTTGATGTTACTAGAAACAAGAAGAAACTAAAAGAGTGTAATACATAAAGATGCATATAATGTGAAAAGGGGAATGATCAATCTAGAGAACATAGGAGTGATGATTTGATGATGGAGAAAATTGAATGAATAAAATCACGATTCTCACTTCAGGTTTAGTTATGTTGACAAGGTCCATTTTGTGAAGGTTCATATTTAAGCTTAATCAAGAACATACAAGTTAACAACAATTAGTGAGCTTAGTAGAGATTTTTTAACAAAAAAATAGCCCAAACAAAATCATTTACAACTGTGAAACAAACAAAACTATGCATTATCTTTTCCAACTTTCAAGATTGGTGAATTGTTGAAAGATCTACAATTAAGTATTAATTGTGTGTTTTGTTCCCATTAAGTATCTATAAAATAAGAGGAATACCATGACCTACATGCATTGATAACTATGGATCCATATGTTAGATATATTTAGGGAGATGAAATATGTTAACACTAAGAAAGAAACATGGCCTCATTTCCTTGGGCTCACTTGATGTTTATTATATTTGATCTTCAAGATTGTCATGGGGCCATACATTTGTATAATTAATCTTCATAATGCGTTTCCAATGCCATTACAGTATAAAAACATAATTTATGATTAATTGTTTTGATAATTTGTAGAGCTAAGAGTGGAGGCAAAAATAACAAAGAGAATGACATTATGAAGAGTGTGGAATCCAAAAATAAGGATCTAAAATTCTCAAACATATGAATTCAAGTGGGGATTAAAAAAGACAAAGCTTCTCTAAAAAACTTTCATTAAATAACAATTACACTAATGGATACACCAAAATTCTTGTAATAAGATTATGAGCTATGTGAACAATTTAATGTTGTGAAAAGGTACATAGGAGCAAATAAAAATATATTAAAAAAAAATTTAAATACTATACACAAATAATGAATATTAAATCCATTGAGTTAAAAAATAATTATTAAAAATTTAATTATTTTTCCAAAATATTATAATATTTATTATTCTTCGTAAATAACGTCCACATCCTAAATTTTACCTTATTCACTACTCCCACCATTAATCCCAAGCCCAGTCTCTTCAATTCCTAAACTATGGTCATACTATAAAAAAATTCCTAAACATAACATAATGATAACTGTTCACTCGTACGAAACAATTGACAGGTGCGAGCGGTTCCGAGTGGTGTTCTGCACCCAAGCTAGGGTTTTGACAGGGAGCGAATCTCAGGGTTTCTTTGAAGCGGCTTTTGCATACATCTTGCCCTGCCTTGGGGGGTACAGGCACTTCTTAACATTTAACAGTTCGGTACCTTGTGGCCAACACAGCGAACTTGGAATGGCTTAAAACAAGTAAGTATTGCCCTTGAACGCTTAAAATTTCATATCCTGTGAAGTTTTTCGCTGCAGCGGCTTAAGCCTGCTGAAAACCTAGCCGTGCGAGTAAAAAAAAAGCCTCTCTATGGCGGAGCATTTAGCTTCGATTTTTGGCACCGAGAAAGATAGGGTAAATTGTCCATTTTACTTCAAAATTGGAGCTTGCCGGCACGGCGATCGCTGTTCGCGTCTGCACAACAGGCCGAGCATAAGCCCCACGCTTCTATTATCAAACATGTACCAGAGACCCGACATGATCACCCCCGGCCTGGATCCGCAGGGCCAGGCCATGGATCCTCGCAAAATCCAGGAGCATTTCGAGGATTTCTTTGAAGACATTTTCGAGGAGCTCAGCAAGTTCGGCGAGATCGAAAACCTAAATATTTGTGATAACCTTGCAGATCACATGGTGGGAAACGTTTACGTCCAGTTCAGAGAAGAAGAACAGGCGGCCGCCGCTTTGAAGGCTATGCAAGGTAGGTTTTATTCCGGCCGACCGATTATTGTTGATTTTTCCCCCGTTACGGATTTTCGCGAAGCTACGTGCAGGCAGTTTGAAGAAAATAACTGCAACAGAGGTGGTTACTGCAATTTCATGCATGTCAAGAAGATAAATAAGGATTTGCGCAGAAAGTTGTTTGGCCGCTTTCGGAGGTTCAGAGGTGGCCGGAGCCGAAGCAGGAGCCGAAGTCTGAGTCCTCTGCCTCCTCCTCCCCCTTCTCGGTCTCGCCGGTACGACGACCGCGGGAACGGGAGGAGGTACGAGGATCGAGATTATAGAAGCAGCGATCGAGACGAGCGGCGAGGCAGTGTGAAAAGGACGCGGAGCCGCAGCCCTAGGCGTAATCGAAGCCCTGCCAGAGATGGAAGTGCAGAGAGGAGAGCCAGAATCGAACAGTGGAACAGGGAAAGGGAATCACAAAATGCATCGTCGGCTTACGATTATAACTTTGAATGAATGAACTCTGTCGTTCTTTAGGGTTTCTGAAAAGGTGTATACAAGTTTGTTATGCTTGAATGGGGTTTGTATTTGCAATGGTAAAAGCTTGCGGGTTTGGCGGGCAGTTGTGGGAATCGCTTCCGTTCAACAGGTTACAGTAAACGATTGATCTTTGATTGAGATGCACGTGCAGACACTAAGCACACTAACTGTCTGTGCATAAATTCTAGCATTGAATGTGACAGCTTTACTTAACTCTCAGTAATTTTTCATAGATTCCTTCTTCGAATTTTATATACCTTGAGAAATGATTTACATGTGAGAATCGATTTTTTTGTGTAGTTGATTCTCTGAATTTTGAAATGCGAGCTTCTGCAGTTTCAGTACCAACAAGTACCACTAGAATTCAATTATCAATCCCTTTTGCACAGTTGTGCACTTTATTGCAAAATGGCTTTCACATCTGATTATTTTTCATACGGAATACCCTCAATATCAAGAAACATTTCTTCGCCATGTGGAGATACAAAAAGTTTGTATTGACCATTGAAACCTATGCATGAGATTTTACCCATATCTGTCATACGCATGTTATAGAAGATATCGGTTTACCATGTTTTAAAAACAAAAAAAGGCATTCGGCACGTTGCGCAATCTAATTCTGACTTGGCTGCTTCATACTCAGTTGACTTAGACTGGCAAGTCGAACACATGCCAGGTTGACTCAGTGTGTCTGACTCTCAAGTTTTGCAGATCAGACTTGGTTGTCTGTCTATAGAAGACGGGAAAAAACACACAATTAGGTTGTATTTTCTGACCAAATTTCACAACAGACAACCATCAGACCCGTCAATTGCCCAGAATCCTATGGTTCTTTTGTAGTATGTAGGTTTGTTATTGAAAATGTACAATATCTGTATATTGTAATCTCTCATTTCAATGAAACTGATACATTTTTTAAAAAATTTGTGTATTCTGTTTTCATTTGTGTCAAATCCCAAATTTTTCCCAAGTCATCTTTTCAGTGTAGCGCAGAAACCCATACGAGTTCCTTGATTCCAGGGAGCTTGGAGAGTATGAAACAGCCCCGTTTGGATGGGAACAGCAATGGAATTTGGCCACTCCCCGGCTAGGTTTGAGAACATTCCCGGCCTGTCAAGATGTCTGGTGTTCCCAAACTCCAGATGCTCTTTGACAGGTTGCGAGATGCCTGGCTACTCCGGGGCCTGCTAGTTGCAGAATGCTCTGTTCTCTGTTAGGAATATCTGCTGCTGCTAATGATCTGCCCTGCCATTCATTGATAGAAATATTCCACCATCATCTGATCTCATGTAATAATTCACTGCCGTCAACTAATATATGATGGATATTTATAATGTGAATATGCCATCATATGTTGCCCCTTTTTATTCCAAGGAAAAATCACCATTTCTATTCAAGTAGAAAATAAATTACACTTCTTATGTGCTGTTGCACTTGCAAATAAAAAAGAGGGCGCTTTACTGCCACCTAATAAGAGCAGAGTCCAAAAAAAAGTATTTTAGCTACATAATTGTGTAGACACACAGCAACAGGAAAAAGATGTTTCGGACATTTTGTCTCACCCTCAACCACTTAAGAAAAAGTGAGATCACTGGTACCTTTCCAGCCTGAATCAACCCACAAGGGGCAAACATGTAACAAACAGGATTTGAACTTGGGTGGGGAGGATAACAACTTTTCCGCTTAACCACCCAAGTTAGACCCAATTGACTAAATGTTTGGAAACATCTCATCCCACCCACAAGCACTTAAGCAAGAGTGAAACTGTTGGTATGTTGGTACATTGCCAGTCTCAATCCGTCCATGAGTGGCAAACATGTCACAAGCAGGATTTAAACCTGGGTGGGAAGGATAACAACTTCTTCTCTTCACCATCAAAGCTAGACCCAATTGACAATCCACATGTAAGTGCTGCACTGTATGCTAGAATCGTTGAATTGTGTGCTGCCAAGTGCCTCTTCACTTGCTTTTGTCTACCATTCAATTTTATGTCTGCTGTAAAGTTTCTATATTTTCCATTAGGTGACTGCACTGTTGCTGCATGGAGAATGGTGAATGCAGCCATCACTGGCATACCTCGAAGCATGCCACATTACATGCAGCCATCACTTCCATTTTACACCGTAGTGATGGCTGCATGTAATGTGGCATGCTTTGAGGTATGGGGTGTGGTGGTGATGGGATTGATGATTGCACTGAGAGAACTAAGGTGCTCTTACAACTCGAGTGGAAGAGGTTCAACTCTTTGGTTCATGTAACGCTAATAAAATAAAATGGAAAATAGCTTGACATCCAATGGCTAATGTACAAAAGTGGAGGGCGCTAATAAATGGACAAACTCAACTTTTCGGTTGAGTCAGGGGGAACTATGGCTTCCGGCAAAATTCCTACTGGATTTGGGGAAAAATTTCTGCTGAAAGGAGGTCAAGTTTGTCCACTTATTAACTTACTCCATATGAAAAAGATTCTAAAAATGAATAAAAAAATAAACTAGCATAGTTCCAACTTCATCCCATATCTTAGAATGGATCTATGCTAGTCTTTCACTATTTCATGAAGCTGGATCTTCATCTGTGGGAAAGGCCTTCAGTTGTCATGTCTGGATAAATGGACATCCAATGGTTAATGTAAAAAAATGGAGGGCGTTAATAAATGGACAAACTCAACTTTTCGGTTGAGTCAGGGGGAACTATGGCTTCCGGCAAAATTCCTACTGGATTTGGGGAAGAATTTCTGCTGAAAGGAGGTCAAGTTTGTCCACTTATTAACTTACTCCATATGAAAAAGATTCTAAAAATGAATAAAAAATAAACTAGCATATTTCCAACTTCATCCCATATCTTAAAATGGATCTATGCTAGTCTTTCACTATTTCATGAAGCTGGATCTTCATCTGTGGGAAAGGCCTTCAGTTGTCATGTGTGGATAAACAGTCAATGAATTCCATGTAGCACATGATAGTGTAGCTTTTTACGTTGCCTCATGCTTATCCTTGCTACATAATAGTGTAGCTTTTCATGTTGCTTCATGCTTTTCCTGTTAAGAAAACTTACCATTTTCCATATTTTGACACGACAATTCTCTAGTTTCTCTATCGTTTTCATGGGTCTGCAAATTAAATAAGTTGGTGCATCTTTTGTAATCCTTCTATGCATTTTTAACTAATTCTGCCACTTGCTGGCTGTATACGTGTGTTGTGAATGTTTTATGTGTGTGTCTATAGGTAAAAAGATGGATACGATCATCATGTTCTTGTATTTACAATTTGTTTCAGACCTTGAATCCTAGAAGAGTAAAAATGTCTGTATTATTTGTTAGATTTATGGTGTTGTTTATTTCATCTTTCAAGTTCGAATTTTACTCTTATGTCATTTTCTAACCTACTTCACGGTATTTGGTGCTATTCCTCTTGAATTCTCCTGAATAATAATAAATTTCAACTTGGTTGTTCTCGTTTGATCTTTTGCAGTTAGGTTTTCAGATCAACTGTATCTGTTTTCCTCTCCTTGGGCCAAAGGGATTACACATTATGGAACAACCAGAGTTTGCAAGAATTATAATTCATTCGTTGTTGATTGGAAGTAGTGTAGGACCTACAGAAAGACAAACATGTCTCCTCTCAAATCACTTTTTTTCTGGATTGTTTTGAAGGCGTTGGTGTCATGCAAGGAAGGGGGACTAGAAATGTGTGGACATCAACTAACTTCTAAATTTGAAGACGTGGTACCTTGACCTTAGTCTGTGATTGATTCTGGCTTGACCTTAGTATGAGTACTATTGTGCAGTGGTGATAGTTAAATTTGATCCAAAATTGATTTTATTCATGGGTTATCCTCTTATTTGAGAACTCTGTACATCACGACTGTCACGTGACAACATTATTACAGGTAAGTCGAGTCATAACAGTCTAGCGGAATAATTACTTGATGCATAAATTATTAGTCAGTAATAATTCAGTATGAGTGCTTCTGAACAATCTAGTGTGCTTGTTATGATGTTATTGATTGACTATTACTCGACAGTGAATGATATGTCATCCACCAAGTCATCTCTCTATCCGTGGTTCTAAGTTAACATCATGGAATCTGAAGTATCCATGACACGGAAGCAAATTTTTTTAGAAGAGATTTAGAAATTGGAATACCACAATGATTTTGCTGATGATAAAGTGCCTAGTGTCAAGGGAGAGAATCAAATTACTTATGTTGATATCTAACCTGCGACCTCAACATTCAGGTCATAAATTGGGCGAAAAAAGAGCGCGAATTACTCTAATCGGCAATGTCTACGACTGTTTTTAGGTACACTTTGAATTTATGAAATACAATTTAGCACCTTTCAAATAGAATGTAAGGTGCATATTTGTTTAAGCTTATTATTCGATTAAACAATATTAGTGTTAACGATAGGAGTGATAGGCAAATGGATTTGAAGGTTTGCAAATTGTATTAGTGGGCTGGGATATCACTTGCAACCTTAAGCACGAAGTCCTGTAAAGACCAATATGTCAATATAAATAATTAATATTTTGAATAGGAATATGGATATGCTTGTAATGTGAATGTGAATATGAATACAGATACTCTACGAATAGACATAAGTTTTCAGAAATAATAGATGTAAATGATGATATATTATGTAAATAACATGTCTCCTCTGTCCTCAACATTGTTGGAGTAAACAATCTTCCACAAATGAGTAGGATATTGTTTTCATCATTGGTACTACGAAAGAGTCTCCCTCGTGCAGTCAAAAGAATGTCATACATACAGCACAGATTTAGGAAAACGAAGGATCAGATCGGAGAAGACAATATTGAATTTGATCTTGGGACCGAATTGGTAAGTTTTCAAGGAAAGATGTGTAAATTTCTCAAGATTTTGTTTGGGCCTAAAATGATGTATATACAACTTCATTATTACATTTGGCGCATATTGACATGCGTTCATCATCATTATTTCAGTACTGTTCTCATCTGAAAATGTTGCAGGATTTTCTGACGGTGTTGTCTAAACATCATTTGTGCTTGAAGAATATAATCACTCAATTTGGTGTTTTGATTATTGACTTTAATTTTTTCTGTTCAGGATCTGAACATTTTTTATTTTTATTCTACTTGTTCAACTATGGAGTTTTCTACTGATGCATAAAAGGCATATTTAGAATATTATTGGCTATCGAAATTGTTAGTATTTTTTTAGGCAATCTCTCTTTTTGATCTGTAGGGTGTGCTATGAACCCTATATCTACATTATTTCTGCCTCACTTCCAATTGGGGGAGTTAAACTCAACCAAAGCATATACATTTATAAGACTTTGAGGGTTTGAATCTGGGTCATTTGCATTACAACACTTGGTCAACACGAGACTATAGCGAGACAAACTCATTTCATCATTAATATTCTTTTTCCACGGGAAAATTCATAATTTCTAGTCAACAGGAAAGGAAATTATATTCCACATCTGCATATAGCATTTCAATCCAAAACAAGAGAAAAGCTCTCTTTGGACAGTTAAAAAAGGACCTGAAAATCCTCCACCAGGTCTTAATACTAGACTTTCGCTCCACATCTAGACATCACAACAGTTACAGTCATCTATAAATCACAACAGTTACAGTCCTTTACAAGGCATTATAAAAAATTATTACAAATCTTGAATGATCATCACAGTTCTAACAAAACAACTGAACAGCAGTGTCCAGAACTGTGTGCCAAAAGAGCTGAAACCAACAGACTTGTAAGAGCACTACCTCCATAACTGAATGCAACAGAAAAAAGAGCTAAACCGTCTTGAAGACTGCCGATACCAGACCATAGAATCCAAAAACCGAAGAACTACTTTCATTGACAACTGTGTCATCCGACTTCCTTCACCAAAAATGTGTCAGCAGCTAACTGGATTCCTTCTTTTGAAAGGGAATCGGTCTCTGAGTTGAGCCCTCCATAGAGATGAAAGAAAGAAATTGAGTTAAATACTGTGGTCACTTTTTACACTTCTTCACAAATAGAACTCACAGCCAAATTACCCATCCTGAAGGTCCCATTCATCCAATTTGTTAACTACGGATGAGTCACCAAAGACCTATATCTTGTGCAAAACTTTTTATAATGATAGTTACTTTTTATAATGATAGTTTTAGTAACAGCTTCAGTGCTAATAGTTCTGCATAGTTTTGCCATTGAGGTAGCCTTAAAACTATCAAATACAGATCCTGATTTGAGCACATTGAAAAGTGGGTATGAACCTGTCTTCATAATATGTCAGCATCCCTGCAAGCTAGATGCTCCAGTACACAATCAACGGAAGGGCCTTGTTATCTTTTAATTCTTGTTTATGTAGTAAATTGTCAGCATCCCTAGCAAGCCAGATGCTCCAGTACACAATCAACGGAAAGGCCTTGTTATCTTTTAATTCTTGTTTATGTAGTAAATTTCTAAAGCATTCTGCGATGGACTCCCCTTGCCAATCATCTCTTATACCTATCATATTATCCAATTCTCTCCAGGTGTATATACATGATATTGGCAAATGGTTTATTGTTTTCACCTCCCCTTTGCATAATGTATACCAGCTGGGCCCATGATAATTCCTTTTCAGCAAAATCTCCCAAGTTGAGACTTTATTCATAATATCCAACCACATAAAAATCGTAACTTTCAGAGATATTATCTTCCATAGTGGCTTCCACCACCACTGACTATCTCCTTGGCCTTCATCGGTAAACATGGCTTTATACCCTAGCCTAGGAGTATAATCCCAAGACTGGGTTTTGAGAGCATACTAGGTCATCTTCAACTTCTCTAATACGGACATGACTTACCTTCAATTTGAATTTTGGTTATATAGGCCTCCCACTGCTCCTGTTCCAATCCTTCAAACCTGGGAGTTTCCATTCTTGTTGAAGGGAGACAATGATATCATTAGGGACTTTGTATGGCGTGGCGTCACCACTCCCAACCCAAGGATTGTAACTTACCCTTAACACTTTCTCTATGACCTACCCTCCAGATCACTGAATTCCCAACAAGAGGAAAAAATAAGACAATGGCCTTCCATACTATAGAAACATTATGAATATTCTTTGAAGGGCCCGTAATCTAGTGTTTTATATAATGAGGTTGAATATATTTGAGATGACCCTCAAACTCTTGGCTGTGAAGGCCTTCCCAAAATGGTGAATATTTTTAAGGTTCCACCCCTCCATATCTTTTGGTTTAGCTATGGTCTGCCAACCCTCCATAAACTCTTGGCTGTGAAGGCCTTCCCAAAATGGTGAATATTTTTAAGGCCCCACCCCTCCATATCTTTTGGTTTAGCTATGGTCTGCCATTTAACCAAGGGGATGCCTTCTTTTTCTGTTTTTTTCTAGTCCATAGAAACTTGAAGCTCTTTCTTCCTGATATTTTCTGGAGCTCCTTTGGGATTATAAACCAAGGAGTGCCAATGCATTGGAATTGCTTCCAACATAGTGTTCACTAAGGTTTGTCTCCCTCCCTTGGAAAGCCATATGTTGACAAATTGATTCTCTTTGCACTTTTTTTATGAGCCATTTCCAATCAGTGATCCCATAATCATTAGGTTTTAATACAGAACCCAAATACTTGAACTCAACTTGAAACTCATCATGTTGAAAAGGGATAATTTGAGGTAGTAACCTAATTTGATCATATTCCACTCCAAGGGAAGAAATAAAAGATTTTTGCATATTCACTTTCATTCTAGTCATTATGCTATATAAATTTTGGTATCCTTCAACATATTTGCATCTTGCACAGATCCATCATAGAGTACCGAAACATTATGAACGAAAGCAATTGTGTCAAGTAAAGAGATCTTCCAAACTTGATACCTTCCAATGACCCATCATAGAGTAGTGAAATATCCACACAAGCAATTGTGTCAAGTAAAGAGATCTTCCTGACGTGATACCTTCCAATGACCCAATGCTTATGGCCTCCATTATTGCCTCGTTAAGACCTTAAGCTACATGTAGAAAAAGGAGGGGAAACAAAGGGCATCCCCGCCTTAGTCCTTTGGATGGCACAAAAAAGTTAGAGGTTGAACCATTTATTAGCATTGTAAAGGACATCGAGGCCAAACACTCCACAATCTGGTCACCATTTGAAACTCAAGATTGATTGTGAATCAATGTTGATCTTAAGTACATCCAATTGGCTCTATATCATATGCCCTAGAGAGAACCTGCTTTAGGACCATAGCTGATAACTTCTTCATTTTTATAGAATGTAGGTCTTCTTGTGCAACAACAATGGCATCATGGATATATAGAATATCTTTTAACTCTCAAAGCTATAATTTTAGAAATCGTCTTGTATGTAGATGCACAAGGAAATGGGTTTGAATTCATTAAAGGAGATTGCATTATCTTTATTAGGGGTTAGTGCCTCGAAGCTTGAATTAAAGGCTCCCAAAACCTTTCTTGTATGCCTCGATTCCTCCACTACTCTAAGCAAGTCTTCTTCTATAAGATCATAGAACCCCCCCAAAAATGACATAGTGCAATGATCTATGATAGGGATTTTGTCCCTTAAAAAAGAATCAAGGACCATTTTCAATTCTTCTTTAGGGTCATCCATAGGTTTTTTCATTTGCTTCTTTATTCACAAAACTTGGGAAGAAGGTGGTCATTTTGACAACATTTCCTATATTGACTCTATTTTCTTCCTTATAGATCCTCTCAAAGTGTGCCATCGCTAGTTTAGTGATCTCCTTGAAGCTTCTAGCCTTCGAACCATCCCCCTTTGCATTTTCCAAATAGTATATATGTTTTTTTTGTAGTTAACATAATTATGAAGTTACTTGATGTTTTCATTTCCATGGCATGTGGTTGTTACTTTAGTTTCTAGAGAGCTTCCTTATTTGTAAACACTTTCCTTTTGGATTGCCTTTTGGATTGCTTGGGGGCTTGTAGCCTTGCTTTTGACCCTTCATCATTGAAGCCTTCTACACTTTGACCATAACTTGGTGATTTGATTTGCAATAGAAATTAAAGCTTGCCCATCCTTTCTTTTAATATGCATCCAATATGCCATCACCTTCTTTACTCACTTAAGATTTGCAACAAATTTGAAGGGAGTTGGAGGTTCATCACCCTCTTTTGCAATATAACATGAGTATTATTGGTAGATGATTTGATTCTCCACCAATGTAACATACCCAATACCCTTTGTGCTTTGTTGAGGATATGGGGTACTTTTGGAAACCATCGAACTTCACTCTAATTTGTTTCTCTGATACCATTTCTTTTATTCACTTGTTTTGATACCCTTTCTCACTGTCATATTGTCAAATAGTTAACATATGCATGGACTATAATGCAAGGTTATGCAATTATAACTAAACAATTCAATGGACAATGACATCATAATTTATAAATCATGCAAATGGAGTTGAACAAACTAAAAATTGATTCAATTTATAACATAAACTATAATAATTCAACATATACACAACTAAATCAAGAACCCTTGTCTTTCTCGAAATCATCCACCAGTTGGATGCAAAAGAATGAATCGACAAGGGGAAATGTACTTGAGGCTATGAATCCCAAGGGAAAATCTACTTATTGTTGGCTCTAACTCTCTTCGCGCAACCCAATTCCCAAGTTCACAATGAGTTTTCCACCTACAACATATCCAATCCACAATCTTCTTTTCTTATTAGCTTGCACAACCCAATGCACGTGATTCCTTTCTTTGCGAAGCATTCCACTTCCCTCGAGGGCTCTAGCACACACTGGCCAAGAAATTTCATTGGTGGGGAATCTAGGGATTCTTAGTGGTTGTTCAATTCTTTTCAATAACAATGTGTTGTGACAGACACTACAACCCTCCATTTTCCTTCTTTTGATCTTGCATAGTCTTTGGAAAATGGGGCCCCTCATCTTTTGAGCCTAGGAGAAATTTTCTTTGGTCTCTCTAACTTAAAATCCTCAGAGGAATCATGTTTTCCTTAGAAAATCATGTTTAAGTAGAAGCATTTGAAAAACGTGGTTTTTTGAGCTAAGCATTTGAAATTGGCCAAGTTAATATTAACTCCAGTTAATTCAAACTTCTTTGATTTTACTATTTATCGCGCAAGTTAACAACTCCTCCTCCGATACGGATCAGAGGAGTTAGTTCTAACTCCGATTCGTATTGGAGGAGTTTCTCCCATTGGTTTTGATAATTATCGGAAGACTTGAGAACAAGTCCCTTGATGAACATCGAAGGACTTTCCTCTAAGTTCTTCGATGTTCATCAAAGAACTTGTCTTCAAACTCTCCGACCTCAACCACCCGATCTACCTGCATTTAATGTTAAAACGGTTCTTAATCTATATAATCAAAACAATAACTAGTTTTTGTTATTCGATCCAAGAGACGAAGTGAGAAAGAGTCCAAGACGAGGAGCACGTCGATTCTTTCTGTTCAAAGCTGTGACCTATCCACGTCCTCCACGTAATGGCAAGATCCAGGTAAAGGCATCTTTACATTGTTTTCATTTTCTTAGGGTTAGGGTTAGGGTTAGGCTTTAGTTTCTTCCTGCAAATCCTCTACATGTCGTTTCAATTGAACACTCTGCCTTTCCCCTAATGCCTTTTGCGGTTATGTAGCTACATGATTTGTGCACCCAAATTTGTCTTCATAATATGGTTACACTCTTTCTCAAAATCTCGAGAGCCCTTTTGGTAGTATATCCATCGGAGCACGACCTCAGACCATTACTTAGTGCAGTGATACTTAAAGAAACTCTCTCCCTTGATCTTCGAAACCCCTAGGTTTCTCACCATCCAGATTGTTACAACTGACTCTTTCGATCACATCGGAGGAGTTAATAATAACTCCTCCGATGTGATCGGAGGAATCACAGACAACTTCTCCATACATCACTACCACTTAGAACCTTTAAAAGGAACTCTTTCGATAATATCGGAGGAGTTCTACTCAACTCCTCCGATATTATTGGAGGAGTTACACTCAATGTTGCCGATTTCATGTGGATTCAGGAGCCCAAACTTTAACTTTGCCATCTCCGATCGATGCAGTTAGAACCAACTCCTCCAATGCAATCAGAGGAGTTGTCCTTAACCTCCCTGATCAGATTTTTTTCAACCAGTTCCCCACTTGTATCGGATCACTTGGCACAAACTCCTTCGACGAGTTAATTTCTGGACCTTTGATGTTGCTTTTCAAAGTCTAGTTTTCACCTGTCTTCCCCAAGTTTCTACCAAGTTGCTTAAACATGCCTGCCATTATCCCGACATCCTAAGAGGATGAATCTCTATCTCATAATAGTCTCAATAACTTTGGTATTTCTAATCATTTAGTTGCATTGAATGGTACTTTATATCCTATTATGCGCCCTAAACTTAGATTTTTGGTAGGTTCTAACATGTCACTGCGAAAGAAAACGATAGGAAAGGCATCAGGGGTCGAAGCCTCTCACAATTCCCAACAAGCACGAGAGATAGAGATTATTGGAGCCAAATCTGATGATATCGCTGGACTTTTGGAGAGGGATGAAGAAACCTTGACATGGGGAGAAGTTTACCACATGTTCAAAAAATCAAATTTATCCGCCAAAGCTGAAGATTCAGAGGAGCTTTAAGCGTTCAAAAATATTAGAAAATTAGGGATCTTCAGGGTAGCAACACATTGAGTAGTTTTCCCTTGTGCAGATGTCATCTCCTGGATTTTGAAGAATATTGACATAAGCAGTAGATACGTTTGCAACACAAGAAATGAGCCTATAACTTCTTTTAGACCTGATTTTTTAGCCAAATTCTATCACAACGAGGAGGGAAGCAAAAGATTGGATGGTAAACTCCTCGGTGAGTTTGAGTATACATCGAAGGATTTGTTCCCCAAATGGTATAAGGTAGACAAGTAGTTTAAATACATACCTAAAAGTCGGTACCCCATGAGTGCCTTAAGAAGACCCTACCAATATTTGGTAGCCATGTTGTGCAGGTTATTTATACGGGGAACCCAATGCAACACAATGCCCCTTAACATACATGCCTTTGATTTATTACTGCACATATGTGAGGACTTCATTCAATTGGGCAAACATATTGTCTGAAAATCTCACCACTGTTATCTCCATAGTAAATCAAGCCCAACAAGAACGTTCTCTAACTTCCATATGTCCCCGTACCTCATGTACATAATGTGTACAACTCACAAGTACCCTAACATGGTATGGAGTTGGTTGCCCGCGGACCCCACAATCCACATATATTGTAAAGTGCTTTGGGAGCACAAATACCATGTAGAGCACCAAAGGATATGCAAACACTTCCTTGCTCCATTATATGAGTTCATCTTTTGCACCACTCCCTCGTGCATGATTGACAAAGCCATATTAGTTATAAGAAGGATCGGGGATTGGTATCTCATGGAGCATGGTACTTACATAACAATATATGGTGTGATGAAGCCACCACATCTACTTCCATGATTCGTACTCGATAATCTCGTCCTGCAGGAAGTAGCATATCAAACTATTATACACAGAGTTGGAGTGATGTTGTATAGATTGAAGAAAACAATTTGCCCCCCGCTACCTCTGTACGTTGACAATTATTTCTTTGAAAATACCAAACAAACCCATGCAAAGGTAGATACCCTTCTTTCCTATCACTTTGGGGAAGAGAGATTCAAGAGACATGATCCTAAGGGTATTGTCAAGGAACATTTCAATAACATCAGGTTTCCTTATGAGTATACTATAGATCTTTGGGAAGATGAAGAAGTACACCAGAATGCCAGGATATATGATGAAGTTATTTTCAACAGGCGTGGCCAGCTGAAGGGAAGAATTGCAGATAAGAAAAAGGAAAGGGAAGTTGCCAGGGAAGAGGAGGAGCATGAAGAAGCTAGGAACATTTCTCCTATCTCCATCTCAACAAACTTGGGATCTGTAGAGGAAGATGAAGAGGTACCAACAACGAAAAAGATGAGGGACAAAGAAAAAATAAAAAAACAAAAATGACACGAGCAAGAAGAAGTGAAAGATTGAACAAGAAATTAAGGAACGAGCAACAACGAAGCAATCAGAGAAAGCGACAAAAGAAGCAAACAAAGCTGCTGAAGAAGAAAGACAAAAGAAAAACACAGAGGACATAAGAGACGACACATGTCCCATGGAGGTGGATATTCGAGGAACATCTGCTGCAGGTATAGAAATAGATTTGACAGGCAATGGTTTAGGACTCAGGGTCTAGGAGCCTTTTCAACCAAGTGAAATACTGAATCTAAGGAGCTTCACTTATGACAATAAGATCGATTGGATCATGCAGGAACGGGTAAAGAAAGTGCCTGTAATTGAAGGGCCCCCTATCTTAGTTGTTACCCATGTCCCAGTCATAGGAGATGTCAGAGAAGACCCTGTCGCCACAATGAAGCTCGACTCCGCATTTATGAATGCCAACGTAGACAACATACAAAGATTATGCCGACAAAATGATGAAAATGAGTCAAGGATCATAGAACTAGAGGAAAGAATTCAACATGTAAAGATTGATGAGAGGAGCCTCCAAAACTTCAAAATGAGTGTTGAAAAGGTCAGAAATGAGTTGGAAGGAGCTATCATTGGCATGTATGCCCATCTACACCTCTTCCAAAATGCGGTTGCGATAGTGATTGAGAAAATTAATTAAGTACAAATGAAGTTGTCGCAATACAACACCATTCGTAAAGGTGTATCAGACATATACATATGGATAGAAGAGAATCCATATGCGCCACTCGAGCTTTACTAGCCATCAAAAGGGGAGAGAAAGATAGACTTATATGCACTAGATCACTACCAGTAGATAGGACAAAACACTGATAGAGAAGTCACCAAATCCATGGCAATATGCTTGAGGATCCATAAAGTTTCTCAAGAACTAATCAAGGATGATCGACTCCCAAGATTAGATGAGTTTGGGAAGAACCTGGTAACGAAAGTAATGGTGAATGCAGTACATGATAGCACCAATCGAAGGAAGGAAGTAGTTGAAGCAACTACCTTCGTCTCCACAGATCTCATTGATCAACACTTGCTACAGCCAGTAAAACTTCATACCATGGTACAAGCTTTCATGACGAGACTGGAAAAGGATATGGGCACTCTTGAGGACAATATCACTTTGATCAACGCAACATTATAACAACTTACGTATAGAAGGATTGAATCACTATATGATCAGCTGGAAGTTTGGACAACCTACCTAAGTAGTAGAAATCCATAAGAAAAGAACAAAATACCTATCTTTTGTTTCATCCTTTTCCTAACCAATATCAATTTCGTCCCATTCTGTACACTTGTCATTAGGAGTTACAAAACATTTGTATAAAATAGAATAGAATCCTATTGAGAAATGACTTTTTTGGCTTTTCAAGCAATGTATAGACTCAAGAACTGATTCAAGGACTTATACTTTGTTAATGAATATTGAGAAGCCCTCAGGGCCAGTTGTTATAGAAAGAATTCTTGTGTATGAATAAATATGTGTCAAGAACTACTTATGGCAAAGATGGACACTGTTCCTATGGATTGTAGGAATGCTATGTTGTTATAGACTTATTCTGATACAATCTGTGCTATTCTTCAATTTAGAGTATTTATTTAAATATCTTAATGCCTTGAGATTTGTGAGTTGTTAATATATGCATTATTGTAATCTAGACTACTTTGGTTATACATATTTGTATACACTTGTTTTTGATCTTGCTCTTTTATATCAGTTAATTGTGTAAAAGTAGTGCAGGATTTGGTTTCAACTTACAATTCACTAGTCACTTTAGTATGCTCCTAGCTAGGATAGGTTAAAATTGGTTAGTGTTAATTTAATTTGTATTTCATACATAGTCTTCATTTACATATTTACATTGCATATACACTCATCATCCACCCTCATCGGAAAACCTGTCCGCAACCAACCAAAAACCACCTAAAAGTAGTAAAAATGGCAGTTGGGCCAAATTCTGGATGGGTCTCCTAATCCAAATGAGGTATAGTCTAGTTGGGATTGTGTACCGGGGAGAACCCCTTGTTGTTGACGGGCGAATTCAGACCCGTCAACACAATGATTACTCTTACATAGTGATAATTCCTCGTAAATTCATGGGTGTAGCTTGTCATATTTCGATTATAGTAAACTCATGGCAGTGCGCGCTTAGAGAGAAGTCTCCCAATTCCCCCCCAATCGAATGATAACTTGGGCTCCTCCCAAATTTTCCAATCGAATGACTATTTGAGCTCTCCCAACAATTGATAATTCAAGTTCCTCCATTGAATGGTAATTCAAACAAAATGGTGATTTAGAATGGTCACTTGAACCACATGGTAATTTGAACTTGATGATTTGAACTCTCTTGGCATGGCAAAAAAGGCATAGTAAAATTGTGTGGCATGAAGGGGCCATGTATCTATATGGAGAGCCCACATACCTCCTTCATTTAATTAATCCCTAGCTTAGGATAAAATAATGCATGGATTAAAGAGCACTAATTAAACAAGTTAAGACTTAGGTTAAAATTAAAATAATATCATCTTCTTTTAGCCCCCTAACCCCCCTTTGACTTTCCCCTCTTGTGGAGTCATAACCTTCCATTATTTTTCCTTTTGCATTCCCCTGCGAATAGATTTTGCACTGTCATCAGTGCACACCATCATTGTATACAATGACAACAATTTTACCATAATTGTTTTTCAAAATAAATGTAGATATGCCTCTTGCATAGTGTCCTCCAACACCTACATTGCTTCTTTGGGACTATAGTGGGTCCATTGGAGCTTTATATACTCTATGGCTTTGTTCTTGATCACAATGACCTCCTGTCCAATATACACACTTGCAGTGCTTAGAAGTCTCATTCTGGTTTTCCCTACATCAAATCCCAATCACCTACATGGTTAGGATCATGTACATATTTCTTCAACAATGACACATGAAACACATTCCTCATAAGAGGTCACAAGTTCAAATCCAAAGGGAGGTAGGGTATGTATACCTCTGTAGACTTTATCGGTCAAAATCGTTGGGCGGAGGGGGTCTCATACACCAATTTGGTGTCTGGCTTGGTCGTGACCTTAAAAATAGATTATTATTTATTATTATTATTATTGTTATGAACTTTTATGTTAGTAGGCAATGGAAGCATATATATAGGATGTCCTAACCTATCCAAGATATCAAATGGACCACAATTTCCCACTGCCAGCTCAGTGCAACGTCCCAACTTCAAGGAACTTTTCTTTGGTTTCACTTTTAAAAACACATGCTCTCCAATTTTAAATTCCCTTGGTATTCTACGTTTATTTTCATAACTCTTTTTCTTGTCCTATGTTGCATTTAAATTCTACTTGATCTTGACCATTTGCTCATCCATTTCTTTGAGCAAATTTGGTCCAAGTACTACTTTGTCCACTAGATTGTTCCAACTAATTGGAGTATTACACTTTCTAACATACAATGTCTCAAATAGACTCATCTTTAGTGAAGCTTGATATCCATTATTGTAGGGAAATTCCACTAAATGCAGGGAATCCTTTGACTTGGATGGTTTATCCATCACATACATTCTTAACATGTCTTCAATAACTTGATGGACTCTCTCTGTTTTCCCATTTATTGTGGATAATAGTTTGCACTATAGTTTAGATTTGTACCTAAACCCTTGAATAATCATTTCCAAAAGTTTGATGTAAACTTTGGATCTGTGTAAAATAATTCTCTTAGGTATCTCATGCAACATGACAATCTTTTTCAAGTGACTCTATGCTATATTAGCTACTTTATGAGCCAACTTAACTAGATTAAACTGAACATTTTTTGTTAATTTTTCCATCACTATCATTATTGAATCATGTTCCCTTGTCTTGGACAACTATGTGATAAAATCAATAGTTACCACTTCCCATTTCCACTTTGGAATTGGTAATAGTTGTAGCATACTTGCTAGATGTTTGTGCTCAACATTTACTTGTTGACATCCATACACTTGACTATATAATCAACGACATCCTTTGTCATTCATGGTAAACAATATTAATTTCTTACCACTGCAATTGTAACTAGGATGTCCAACATATGGAACATTTTGCATTTATGTTAATACAAGCTTACTTAAATCATAAGAATTAGGGACATAAACTCTAGTTTTATGCATAAGAATGTCCTATTTTTTTCCAACTTAACCCTCATTCTTTTGTTGTACATTCTCTTGTTGTAGGCCTTTTTTTATTTGTACATAATGCTCATACGTGGTAACAACTTCAAGAATTATGTTCCTCAAATCAGATTTGCACATACTAATGGTTGTAGCTTGCATTGTATGTACTCTTTTGTTGAGTGCATCAACAACATTTTTCTCCTATCTAATATGTTTAATATCAAAGTCATATTCATTGAGAAATTATAGCTATCTTAATTTTCTCGACATTTAAATTGTGTTGTTCAAATAAATATTACAGACCATTGTGGTTTATTTTTAATTTGAACTTTCTCTACATCAAGTAATATATTGACATCTTCAACGCATGAACTATTGCAGTGAGTTCTAAGTTGTGACATAATTATTTTCATGCTCCTTAAGCTTCATGGATTCACAACAAATCACATGCCCATTATGAGTAAGAACTCCACCAAGTCCCTCTTTGCAAGCATATGTACATAACACAAAATCTTCATTTGGGTCAGCGATCTTACAAAATGGTGCAGTGGTAAACAATTTCTTTACTAGATGGACATTTTATTCACACTTTGGTGTCCATTCAAATTTAATTTTCTTCTTCTGTAATGATGCAACAAAATGATCAATCTTGGAGAATCCCTCTATGAATTTTTTGTAGTATCGAACAAACCCCATGAATGACTTTACCTCGATTACGTTCTTAGGTGTAGGCCACCCTCTAATAGCTTCAATATTCTCTAGTTCTACTGTTATTCTTTCCTTATAAATGATGTGCTCCCGGTAATGAATCCACCTCTGATAAAAGAAACACTTGCTTCACTTAACATACAATTGATGCTCTCTTAGCACTTATTGTACTAACCTCAAGTGCTCTTCATGCTCCTTTGACTTTGAATAAATAAGAATGTAATCTAGGAATATAATAACTGTTAATATTTTTGGTATAACTACAGAAGATATTCTTGTATATTTGTTTTAGTCAAACCTTTAAAAGGTTATTATAATTATATTGTACAAGTTGACTCAACATAAATTATTATATTATTGGTATTTTACTTATAATTGTAAAAACCCCCATTGTGGCTAGTGGGCCCTGTTTTATGGGTTAGTTAGGTCAGGAGTAATGTCTTTTCAAGATACATTGTTGTGTATAAATAGAAGATAGGTTCCTCTCATTTGGACACACACTCACACACTTCTCTTGTGCATCTTGGAGCTCATAAGAAGGTCTAGCGCACAAATCTTGGAGACTAGTTCTTTTGGTGTTTTGGTCTTGGTCTTTCTTGGAGAGCTATAGCGCATCATTGTACTGGTTGAAGGAATTTATATTGAGGATTTTGGTTGTTGGGTTTTCTCCCCCATGAGGGTTTCCCAGGATAATCTTCGTGTTCTATTGTATATGTGATTGTCTATCTTTCAATGATCCTACTACAATTGCTATTGGATTAAGTAATTGTAATTGTGTAACTAGAAAATTTAAAATTACAACATGGTATTAGAGAAGGCCTGAATAGAAGCCAGTTGCAGATCTAGAAGCCTAAAAGGGAGTTGTTTTCAATCTAGAGATAATTGTTGGACAAACCAAAACCATCAGAAGGTAGGATGACTACCGGAACAAAGATCGATGAGAAGTTAGATGGAGCTGATAACTTCAGGGCCTGGAATGTAACGACCCCTTCGTTATGTCTATGAATGGCGAAGTTCAATAGGAATTTTTTCTTTTTTCTTTTTAACAAATAAGAAATTAACAGCATCACCTAAATCATATCAATGCAAAAACACATGACATCATAACTAAGGTGACACATGATCAGAATATAAACAAACTCTACAATATCATTGCGGAACGAAATTGCAAATTATAATGCCAACCAATCTCATCATATTATCACCAATAACAATAATTTTTCCGAATATAAAACTACTTTCTACTTCACCATTAAATCATACCGTTGCCACTCGCCCGCTTCGGAGACGTCCCTCGCGTTGTGCCACTTCCCTCGCTCCGTGCCGATTCTGCTTGCCGACCAAAGAAAGCTCACCGGTACCTCCCAGCCAAACGCTAGGGGTACTCTGCTTCCCCCTTAGCCCCCCGAGCCGCAAATGGGCCACACAAGAACCAGAGATAGACTAGCGTCTCAGCTCGCCTCCACGGCTGAGCTACCACTCCAAACACAGCTGAGATATACCCAACTCCTCACAAGCAACCCGTCAAGCCACAATTCGGTAGCGTAACGTTACGCTAACCGTTCCCCCCTCTTCCTTCCTTTCCCCTCCTTTTATAGAATTTTGAGACTGACCTAATTCATAAATCATTAATTAATTAATTTTTAATGACTAATCCTCCAACAGTCTCCGCCGTCCAAGTGTCACACATGCCTCTAGTTCTCCAA
>ML776556.1:903888-956676 GCA_009831015.1 Picea engelmannii | reverse complement strand
AGACTAAGGGCTTCTAAGGAATAAGGCCCCCGCCTTATTGCGCGCCCCTTAGAATCACGTGAGCGACTGTCGCAGTCTGCCCTCATGACATCGTGGATCCCCTCGAACTAGGTAATCGTTAACCTACAGTTCGAATCGTGAGCAACTATCGCAGTCTGCCCTCACAGCATCGTGGGTCCTCTCAAACTAGGTAGTCGTTAACCTACAGTTCGAGCCACGGTGGGAGTGCTAATAGGCTGTGGCAGGGCTGCTGACACACCTCTCCCTCAATCTCTCTGGAACTCGTGTGTGGCCCCTTTACTCCATATGTGAGTCTGGTCGGCAAGCTATCGTCAGCCTGCATCATCAACCATCATGTCAGATCATGTCAACAATCATATCATGAAATCAATAGCATATCATCAAAACCACACAATATCACTGTAAATGAAAACAACTTAAATAGCCCACTCCCTGACTCAATCCGGAGTCCAAGGGAGTTCCACCGATGCCTCTGCATCCTCAAGGTCCGAAACCCTGCACACTCAATGAAACTGAGTCAATAGCACCTGTATATAGCAATAGTAAAACATCCTGTCATCAATCATGACGCATCATCATCAAGGTTAAGTGGTTCATCATCATAAAAATCCAGATCAGTTGCGAGCAAGTGTCCTCAAAGAATAAGTTTTGTCAGTGCGCCAGAGCGGGATGTTACATGGAAGTACAGAGTAACCCTCTTTCTTGAAGAACATGAATTGGATAAGTTCAGTATAGAAGAGGTTCAAGAAACTCAAGGAGATGAAGCTAAGGAAAAATATAAGAAGGACATGGTGAGAGAAAAAATGATTATTGCATACTCCATTAAGGACCACCTTATCCATCATATTTCATCATTATCTTCTCCAAAGCAAATGATGGACACCTTAAATCGTATGTTTGAGGGAAGCAACATAAATCAAATAATGACTCTAAGATTTCAGTTGAAGAATGTGAAAATGTAGAACTCAAAAACCATTCACTCCTACTTCTCAAGAGTGAATCAAATCAAGGAGAAAATATAAGTCATAGGTGACTCAGTAGAAGGAGAAGAGATGGTGATGACTACCTTGAATGGCCTCCCAAGGTCATGGGATGCATTCATCCAAGGAATTTGTTCAATAAATAAGCTTCTTAACTAGGAAGAAGCTAGGACAACTGCACGAGAAGAAAAGATGGCAGATGAAGATCAATCCCTAAACGCCCCCACCAGGAAAGGAAAGAACAAGAAGGAGAATTATTTACTTAAGAAGTTTAAGATGGGTCAAAGAGACAACTCAAAGATCATATGTTACTGTTGTCAGTAATTGGGACACATTATTAGGGATTACCCCCTCATTATGTAAATTAAGAATAAGAAAGGAAGTAAGAGGCATCAAGCTCACACAGTTGAAGATGATGAGCCTCTCAAGAAGGTTGCAAAGCAAGATGAATCAAGTGATGAGTATTTGTTCTTATCTCAACCCTCACAAGTACTGTTACTCATGGAAGTGACACTTGGTTGATAAACAATGGTGCTTCCAAGCACATGACAGGCTATGAAGAATCCTTATCTAAACTTATTCATAAAGATTCATCTCACAAGGTGAAATTGGGTGATGGCTATCAATATCTAATCAAAGGTGTTGGAGAAAATTTCTACAAGTTAAACTTAGGAAAGCCAATGAAGATGAAGGAAGTTCTCTATGTTCTAGGGTTAAAGAAAAATCTTCTCTCAATTTCAGCATTGGACAATAAAGGATTTAAAGTAGCATTTATTGATGGTCAAGTTCTTATGTGGCCTAGAGGGAAGACCCTTGATGATGCAGTAGTGATTGGAGTTGAAGGAGGACTCTAAAAATTAAAAGGACATTCAGACTCCGCAATGGTTCATGATATTGTAAATCCCAGTGAACTATGTCATAGGAGATTTTCTCACCTACACTACAAATCTCTTTCGGTTGTGAGCAAAATGGTGACAGGTCTTCCATAAATCCAAGTAGAACCAGATGGTGTGTGCAAAGGATGTGCACAAGGAAAGAACATGAAGCACCCCTTTCCCAATAGTGATAGTAGATCCAAAGGAGTTTTGGACATCGTGCATTCATACGTATGTGGACCAATGTCGACAACTTCACTAAGTGGGTATGTATATTATGTATCTTTCATTGATTATTACTCACGTAAAACTTGGATTTATTTGTTAAAAGAAAAGAATGAAGTTTTTGGAAAATTCAAAGAGTTCAAAGCTCTCGTAGAAAACTTGACAGAGCGGAAGATAAAGACCTTGTGATCAGACAATGGAGGTGAATTCACCTCAGAAGAATTCAAGGAGTATTGCAAGGAAGTTGGGATTAAGAGGGATACTTCTACTCCCTATAACCATCATTAGAATGGAATAGATGAAAGGAAGAACCAAACAATCATGGAAGTAGTAAAGACCATGATCCATGATAAATATCTTCCTATGAATTTGTGGGAAGAAGTAGCGAAGACAACAATGTACGTGCAAAATAGAAGTCCCCACAAGGTGCTTGAAAACAAGACACTTGAGGAAATGTTTTAAGGAGAGAAGCCAGAAGTCAGTTATTTCAGAATATTTGGATGTCATGTATTTGTTCACGTCCCCAAGGAAAATAGGACAAAGTTGGACCCTTTCGGACGAAAGGGCATATTTGTTGGTTATAGTGACACATTGAAGGCTTATAGGATATACATTCGCGGTCACTGGAAAGTGGAGATTAGCCGATATGTAACCTTCGATGAGAATGCATCTTTCAATAAATCCAAACAGATCTGTGTAGAAGAGGCACATGAAGAAGAGAATGAAGTTTCTAAATTTCCAGAGGCAGTTGAACCATAGGAAGTTATTTCAGAGGATCATGACATGGTAGAACCTCATAAACCAACCAAGATACCTTCTCACAAGAGAAGACCAACTTGGGCACAAGAGCTTATTAGAGTTTCAAAAAGAATTGGTGCCAGAGAAAAATCTTTCAGGGAAAGTAAGAAGATGAAGTCGTATTCCAGCTACGTGGCATGCTTGTGTGACATAATGGATGCAAAACCTTCCAGTTATGAAGAGGCTGCAAAAAATTAAGTATGGAAAGATGCCATGGCAGAGGAATACTGGTCCATTATGCAGAATGATGTCTGGGATGTGGTTCCCATACCAAAGGAAAAATTTGTTGTGAGTTCAAAATGGGTCTACAAGACGAAACACGCAGCTGATGGTAGTATTGAAAAATATAAGGCAAGATTTGTGGCTCGAGGTTTCTCTCAGAAGGAAGGGATTGACTATGAAGAAACTTTTTCTCCCATAGCAAGATATACCTTGATTAGGACTATACTTTCATTGGTTGCTATGATGAAATAGAAGGTGCACCAGATGGATGTAAAGACAACCTTCTTGAATGATGAAATAAAAGAGGAAGTTTATGTGGAGCAACCACTTGAATTCGAGACACATGACAAGGAGACTCATGTGTGCATATTAAAGAAGGATTTATATGGATTGAAGTAGGCACCCAGAGCATGGTATGGTAGGATTGACAATTTTCTGATGAGCTTGGGTTTTACCAAGAGCAATGCATATCCTAACCTTTACTTTAAGGTTGAGGATGGTGAACTGATGATTCTACCAATGTATGTAGATGACCCGTTTCTAACAGGTGCGGAAAATTTCATCGTTGAATGTAAGAGAAAATTGGCTGCATAATTTGAGATGAAATATTTAGGAATGATGCACTACTTCTTGGGAATAGAAGTTTGACAGAGATCAAATGGGATTTTCCTAAATCAAGGAAAGTATGCTATGGAAATCTTGAATAGGTTCGAGATGTTGGACTGTAAAGCCATGGTTACCCCGATGATATCAAATCTTAAGTTGTTGCAAGATACAACTTCATAGATTGTGGATTCTACCTTATACAAACATATAGTGGGCTCGTTGATGTATTTGACGAACACAAGACCATATATATGTTTTGTTGTGAACACCCTGAGTCAACATTTGGAGTAGCTCAGACAAGTTCATTTGATTGCAGCAAAACATGTGTTGAGGTACCTTAAGGGTAGTCTAGATCATGGTCTATGGCATAGATCTGACCATGAGTTTGGATTGTATGGATACTCAGATTTAGATTGTGTTGGAAGTATTCCTGATCGGAAGAGCACTTTCGTATACTGTTTCAATCTTGGCTCCAGTATGGTCTTGTGGAGCAGCATAAAGCAGTCATGTGTGGCACTTAGTACAACTGAAGCTGAGTATGTGGCAGCATGTGTAGTGAGCAAAGAAGCAGTATGGCTTCGAAAGCTATTGTATGGGTTATTTGGTCTCGAATTGGAGGCGACCTGCATTTGGTGTGACAAACAAAGTTGCATGAAGTTGTTAGAGAACCCGTTGTTCCATGACAGGTCGAAGCATGTCGAAATCAAATACTACTATATCAAGGATATGGTACAAAGGGGAGCAGTGAGGCTCCAATTCATGACTACCGAGGATCAGGTTTCAAATGTGTTCACCAAGCCTCTATCGAGGACAAAGTTTGAGTACTTCAGGTACAAGCTTGTTGTGCTCCCTCTTTAGAGGGAGTGACATGTAGAACTCGTCCAACATGAAAAATGGTGGGCACTGAGTATGGAAAAAACTTATCCATCATGAAAAAGGGTTGGCACTGAGTATGGTGGGTCTCATCTAGCATGAAAAAGGGATGGCACTAAGACATGATTGTACACGATCATGTACTGATGCATTGAAGGGAGTGGATGTACCGATGACATGTTGTATCTATTGAGAGCTACCCACAAACCTTGGTTGCATGGGGTGAATTCATGTTGCAATATGGATATCCTAGGATGTATAGATTCTCATGTTCAATAGTCAATGGATGTGAGCTCGTGTGGTATCAGACTTGGAGTCTCTATCTGGAAAGAATACCTTCCTAGTTAAGAGGGAGTGTTAATATTTTTGGTGTAACTACAAAAGATATTCTTGTATATTTGTTTTAGTCGAACCTTTAAAAGGTTATTATAATTATATTGTACCAGTCGACTCAACATAAATTATTATATTATTGGTATTTTACTTATAATTGTAAAAATCCCCATTGTGGATAGTCGACCCTGTTTTATGGGTTAGTTAGGTCAAGAGTCATGTCTCTTCAAGAGACACTGTTGTGTATAAATAGAGGACATGTTCCTCTCATTTGGACACACACTCACACACTTCTCTTGTGCATCTTGGAGCGCATAAGAAGGTCTAGAGCACAATTCTTGGAGACTGGTTCTTTTGGTGTTTTGGTCTTGGTCTTCCTTAGAGAGCTATAACACATCATTGCAATGTTGAAGGAATCTATATTGAGGATTTTGGTTGATGGGTTTTCTCCCCCACGAGGGCTTCCCAGGATAATATTTGTGTTTTATTATATCTGTGATTGTCTATCTTTCAGTGATCATACTACAATTTCTATTGGATTAAGTAATTGTAATTGTGTAACTAGAAAATTTAAAATTACAACAATAACAAACTTATCCAAGTAATTTTTAAATATTCCATTCATTAAGCACACAAAGTAGATGGTGCATTTGTTAGTGCAAATGTTGTCATTAAAAATTTAGTGTCCATACTTGGTTTTTAAGGCTACGTTATCGATGTTTTCATCCTTTATCCTTATCTGATGGTAACCTAACCTTAAATATATCTTCAAAAATATCTTTGTTCCTCTCAACTGATCAAATAGGTCATCAATTTTTGGTAGAAGATATTTATTTCTCATAGTGACCTTGTTCAATGGTCTAAAATCAATGCACAACAACAAAGTTCAATCTTTCTTCTTTACAAAGATCATTGGTGCTCCACAAGGAGAGACACTTAGGCATGAATACCCCCTCTTTAATGATTCTCCTAATTGGATTTGCAGCTCCTTCAATTCGATTCTACTCATTATGTATGGAGCCTTAGACATTGAAACAATGTTGGGCATCAAATTAATAGAGAAATCAATATCTCTTTGTGGGGATACACTTGGTATTTCCCCAAATACATCTTGCGTACTCTCGTAGCATTGGAAAATCCTCAAGATTTGGGCTTATGCACTTCCCTAACTCTTCCACACGAGTTGCATTCAATTGATACCTTTCCTTGGAACATCTCTTTAGGTATTAGGATGAAATATCCTTTATAGAAATGGGTATGGCCCATGTGTTTCATTACCCTCTTCTTTCCTTGTTCATCAAGACAAATGAAAGTCTTATTACGACAATCTAGGAAAATATCATACGCATCCAACTAATCTATTCCGGTGAGAACATCATATGGACTAAATGGTATTATGTTTAGGTATACCATAGTGTTGACATCATTCATATCTAATGGGAAACGTTTGACGATCTCATTAATTTTCCTTTTAATCTTAGTAGCAAATTGAACCAACCATAATTTTCCACGCTTACTTTTCTTCAAATGAAATCTTTCTACCAAATTAGGGGCAATGTAACTATGAATTGCCCCTAAATCAGTTAAAATTGCAATAGGTTGATTAACAATCTTACCTTCAACCTCAATCATGTTTCGTTGATGATTTACTTATCGATTTTCTAGGGCGACATATTCTTGGGATGTTTTTTCCCACATCTTCCACTGCAATTGCCTTCTAGATATGGTGCACATTCCTCATTCTACCTTCCCTTTTAAGGCAATCTCTGTAGAAATTTTCTCTTGTTTGATCGACTACCTTTCCCTTTTCCTGAAGGATTCTCCGATCTTAGATCCACTCTGAGTTATCTAGCTTCATTGATATGTATTAGGAATGTTCCTGTAGAAAGGAGGTTTAAATCTCTTCTTCCTTTGTTCTTGCTTGTATTTTTTCTTATCTCTTTAAGATTTCTGAAAATGTATTTTTCATTTGCTCTAGTGATACAAATTTTTGGCCTTCCTAATAGTCTTTTCAAGAGTCTCAGGTTTATCAAGTTGAATTTTATATTTGTAGAATGTATGTAACCCACTTAGGAACCTCTGTATGTTTAGATTCTCATTTTTAATATCGCCATCATACCTTAGCAATGCCAAAAAATTCCTTTCATATTATTCATTGGACATATTTCCCAACTTGAGCTCAAAGAATTCTTGCATCTTCTTGTCATGGTAGTGCTCAGAAAGATATCGTTGCTAGAAATACTTCTTGCATTTCTTTCAAGAAATCGTCCTCTCATTGATGTGCTTAACTTGCTTTCACTAGGCCCACGAATTACAATATTTTTTTAGAATCCAAGCTTCAACATCCTCTCCCATCTTGTTTTTACCATCAGAGGTTAGTGACTTGATCGTCTTAAATTCTTATTGCAAATGGTTTTTCTCATATATTATCCTTTTATGTATGAATGGGGACACTTGGGACACTTCTATGATGCCTTGTGATTCTTCAGATGGATATGGCTTCCTTGTTGAATGTTCTGGTGAGTAATCATGCCTTTGAGTTTTGGTAGCACTTCTCGAGTCCTTGGATCTTCCATAGTTTTCTCTTCTTGAGTGGACTTTACATCCTTCCTCATACCTTTAACTTGATCCATTCTTTAGTTTCCTATTAGACTCTTCTATGTTTATATTCATGTCTTTAACTTCTTCTTCATGGATGTAAGGTCCTTTTCCATCTTTCATGTCTCCTCTTCAATAATATTCTTCAATTATGTTTTTTACATGTCCTTGTTGTAGTTCTGACTCTGCAAGAGGTGTGCATGCCAATAACATTGTTAAATACATATCAATTCCATGTTTGTAGCATTTTATTTCATACGTTGGTAAATATGCACTTCATTAGTTTTATCAAATCAAGGCCATTTCCATCTTTCTTCTCAAGTTTTGAAGAACTCTGAAGCACTTCTCCAAAATCTGAGCCATCAAAATTATTCCCCTCTAAATCAGCGTTCCAATGACTACACCCATATCAAATTTGTACTTCTAAGTTGGAATTTATGGCTCTCAAACTTTTTTTTTCTCTATTCAATGGACATGTGGCCACCATGAAGCTTACAGGTATGACTTCTCTAATTCGACCTCCAATCGAATTATTTTTCTCCTTAGAGGAAATTTGACTCTATTGCCTACCAATTTGATGCCACCATGGCCAAGTTAACCATTCACAGAGATAAACTCTGTATTTTAATAAATTTCCTCAACAATGAATTCAATTCAACTTTATTCTCTATCACAATACACCATTCGAGCATTTAAAACCAAGAATTCTCAATTACGGCTCTATACAATGCTTCTTTTCCATGGACATTTTATCAAACAATTATCCTACAAACAATGTTTTTACTCAATTTCCATGGCGTTGAACTCTACAATTCATTAATTACACCAATTATACTTGTTTAACCTATCCACATACTACAAAAGTGTTACAATTTGAGAATTAGATCCAATTGCAACGTCCCACACATTTTCCCAAATTCTTCTCATGGATATATTTTATCAAACACTTCATAAACAATTGTAATTTCTCCATGTATTCATTGATTTCTAGCCCATATAGCCCAAGTATTGTAACTAATGGATTCAATACTATATTGTAGCATACCCAACACCCTCTGTGACCTATTGAGTATACATTATACTTTTTGAAACCACCAAATTCACTTTAATTTGTTTCTCTAATACTATATCTTTTATTTGTTTGTTTTGATACTTTTCCTCACTATCCCACTGTGAAGGAATTAACATATGCAAGCATTATAATTAAAGATTATGAAATCATAATTAAATCATTCAATTAACAATGACACCATGATTTATAGACACACGTTTAAACATGAAAACTGAATTGAACAAACTAAAAATTAATTCCATTCATAACATAAACCAGAATAACTCAACATATACATAAGTAAATCAATAACACTTATCTTTTTAGAAGTTATCGACCAATTTGATGTAGAAGAAGGATGTTCCATCCAACCATAGGCTCACTACTACACTTAATCTATCTTCCATAGAGGCAACCCCTGAGTTGAAGCTATGAATCCACACAGGTTAATTTTCTTATGGTTATCTTCAACTCTCTTCACACAACACAATTTCCAGGTTCACAGTGAATTTTCCACCTACAACCACCCTAATCCACAACCCTATTTCCCCATCATCTAGCACAACTCAATGAATCAGATCCCCATCCTCGCTAAATAGTTCCTTACACTATCCCACTTCCTTTCGAGGATCCAACATAGGCTGGCCAGGAAATCTGACAGTTGGGAGTCTAGGGATTCTCAACTATAGTTCAATTCTTCTCAATAACAACAATTAATTTTATACATAATGATAATTCCTTCATAATTCATGGCCATAACTTGGCATAATTCAATTATAGTAAGCATATGACATCCCAATCGAATGATAATTCGAGCTCTCCCCAAATTTCCGAGCGAAACCACAATTTGAACTCACCTAACAATTGATAATTTGAGTTCCTCCCTGGAATGATAATTTTAACTTATGGTGATTTAAACTGAAATGGTAGTTTGAACATAATGGTCACTTGAACTCCTTGATAATTTAAACTCTCTCTCAACATGGCAAAAAAGGCATAGTAAAAATTGCATGGCATGAAGGGGCCACATATCTTTATGAAGCACCCATGTATCTCCTTCATGCAAATGAATCTCCATCATAGGATAAAATAATACATGGATTGAAAAACACTAATTAAACAAAGTTAAGGACTTAGGATAAAATTAAAATCACATTATATTCTTTTAGCTACCTTAGGTCTCTAATCCCCCCTTGAGTTTTCCCTCTTGTGGAGTCTTAGGCCCCCATTTTTTGTCCTTCCTCTTTTGTATCATGTGATATATTTATATTAACATTCAATGTTTGGTTACAAATTACATTTATTTAGCTTATAATCATTCATAATGTACACATTTACATTACTGGTTTAGGGATGAACACTAGAGTATTACAACCAAGATCCAACTAAGATTTAATCCCATCATGAACAAATAGATAAAATAGATTCTGAAACCATAAATCTCTCTAACCTCTTTGCCACACTTACAACCTTTTTTTTTTCATATTCCTCCAAGTATGGACCAATTTAATAGGTTCCACATCTACTAGTCCAACCTCAATATTATTCTGCAAAAAATCTACCATATAGTCTATTGTTTCTGCATTCTCGCAAATCTCTGTGCTTTTAATGGCGAAATTTAGACCCCCTCCCAAAATAACCTTCCCTTTTCCTAGAAAATCTTGTGCCAACAATGCTTCCCAAAAAACCACCTTAATCTTGTAAGAACCATATATATTAGCAACAAAAAAATATTGCCCCAATGCCTATGTGCATATACCATAATCAAAGATCATCTCGCTTATTAACCTCATTGATCTCTTCCTCCAACCGGTTACCAATGCCCCATATATTCCTATAAAATCTACATAAAGAAATTATCAATATTTAAAAACATCAAATAGTTCTCTGATAATTTTTATTCCCTCCCCATTGTTTCATAAATTAAGAGACCATAAAGACTCCATAATTCTAGACTCCATAATTCTAGTAGTATGCTAAAAACTAATATTTTTAAGGAGTTGTCCAAACCCATATAGTGGAAAGACATAATAATCATGAAAACTATTTCAAAAAACTTTTCTTACTTTAAAGGCCCCAATAAAGTATCCCACACTTTCAAAGGAAAAACCTATAAAGTATCCCATACTTTAAAAGGAAAAATCTTTATTATAGGAAAACATAATGAACATGGGAAACTCTTTTGAGAGCTTGTCTTTCTTTTTTGGTTAAATCGCTCTCCATACTTCATTCTTTGATGATGTGCATTGTTTTCCTAAGAAATGCATAAATCATAAATGCTACCTTTTTTTTTTTTCTTCTGTAAATAAGAGATTATATTATATTGAGGTCCTGCAAAACTCTGAGACAGAGTTCCAAAATACAACTATGACCAGGCTGCATTTACTAGACTGCCCCAGCTTGGGGAAACCAGTCCAGCCAGCCCGTTTAGTTCCTTGATCACACCAGTCATAAGCCACAACAACAACAAGAGAAAACTTACTGATTGTCTTTTAGGCCTAGATTCTAAGTAAACAGTCATATGCTAAAATTAGACACCTGGATGGTAGGTAGGCCATGTGGCTGGAAGGTCACCTGGCCAAGACTCCTCCTCGATATGCGTAACTCCATAGTCCCAATGCTCGCCAGCTTCATCTTTGCATGCAGGTTCCTCGTTGCCATCCTTTCGCTCCTCCTGTGCTCGACCTAATTCCGTTGGATGCTACATCTTGTCCTGAGTTTCCTCTTTATCGGCCTCGGGGTTCTCCATTGTGCTGGTATTGACAGGATCTGAGAATAAGGATTCATTCATAGAGGATATGATTTGCAGAAATCTTGCCACCTTTTCTTCCATTGCTTGTATGCGGTACTGTAGATCTGCTACTTCGTGCCGTAGCTCAAAAACCAGATCATACAAGGCTGACAGACTTTCTGTGAACTGCACCCTGTCAACGGACTCATGGAGACAAGGACCTGCTCGATTGGGCTGGCTATAAAGAGGAGGTCCATCGTCCAAGTTGCTCAGAGGGTCGCGGGGAGGCATGGAGGTGGAAGGCTGCGCTGAGGGGTGGTGAGACAACTGCAGAATTGAAATTGGCATGCCAGAAATGATGGCCATGGCGTTGAACTGTGGGGCACTTAGAGAGACAGGGATGGGCTTAGAGTGCTGGCTAGGGGAAGAGTCGGCGGAGGTCGAATCAGAGGACGTTATCGAGGGTCTGCGAGGCTTCCAGGGGGAGCCTCGCCTCGGTCTACCCCTAGGACGAGTCATGGAGAACTCTGTGCTATCTCCCAAGAAGATTAAAACCCCTCGGCGAAGGATTATGCCCTGAATCACGTTGCTCCAGTGAAAAAGAACAGAGGGAGGTCTGCGCTGCACAGGGGAGAGCTCTGCAACCGGCATACCGAACCCATACATAATGAACGAAGCCATTCAAATTCGCGTTGAGGAGGAAAGGAATGGAGCGTAAATGCTCCCTCACATCACAATAAAACACATTTAAACCCGGGGTAGGGTGGTGGGCTGTGGCACAAGTCCATCACATGGCCTCATGCCACGCTGCCCATTGCCATCGCCCAGATTTTGCCACGCCTCTCGCTCTGACACCCCATACGGGGGGACATCTACCGTTCCAGCTTTGCGAGTGCATTGCAGGAGGATAGGGTGATTCTGATTCTGGGATGCATTACAGTGGAGGTCTGGTCCTCTCCAATTAGCACCCAAATTGGCTAATTCATCAGCAACTTGATTGGATTTCCTTCTGATATGTATTGGAATGATGACCTGATTGGGTTGCATTAGGTCAGCAACGATTTGTAAGCCATGTGACAGTCTCCAGCTGGGCGAGATGCTGTCCGGCCTTGTCCCAAGGATAATTCAACGTAGCAGACTGATGATTACTTGGGAGTCCCCTTCTACGATCATCTTTGTGTAGTTGTTCTTGATGGCGAGTTGCAAGCCCTTGATAAGTCCCCAGAGTTCTGCGACATTGTTCGTGGAATGTCCAAGGGGCCCAGCTACTATGTCAAGGATGTGCCTAGAATGGTTACATATGACGACCCCATAGCCCGCCGCGCCAGGATTGCCTTTGGAGGCTCCATTGAAGTTCAACTTAACAAAGTCCTCTGGAGGAGGAGACTAGAGGGAGGGGCTGCACGAAGGGAAGTTGGAGAGAGAGGGGAGGGGTCTTGCCTGAGGAGTAGGAAGAGGAGTCCAGTGCCTGAGTATAGAGAGCTCAGAGGGAGGGCAAGCCAAATCCTCATCGGACCAGTTCCTTAGATTGAGGGTTTCCAAGATGTTGCGATGACAATGTTTCTAGCATTGTTGCCAAGGGAGAGAGGTGTTTCTGAAGATTCTTCGATTTCTTTCTTTCCAGGTTTGCCACAGGATAAAGCCCGGTAGAAGTTGCCAGATTCGATTGAGGAGAGGAGAGTGGAACACCTGATCTCTCTAGTGCATGATGGTTGCTAAGATGCTGTCTCTGTGGCGATCTAAGGTGCGCATGATGAGTGTTGCTTGATCCCAAATCTGAGCTGTGTAGGGGAAGGTATTGAGGAGATGATTCATGGTTTCCTCTGCCTCTCCACACAACATGCATAAGGAGGGTCCTACAAAACCTCTTTTCAGGAGGTTGTCCCAGGTTAGGATACTCGAGTGCGAGACCAACCATAAAAATAGTGTGACTTTCGACCAATGTTTAAGATCCCAAATTTTTCCCCATACTTCCGAATCTGGGGGGAGGTTTGACTGAGATTTGATCTGGTAGGCCTCCCGCGTGCTGAAGAAGCTCTGTGGCTTGTGGCCCCAACGAAGAGTATCTTCTCCGGCAATTATGGGGATTCTTCGTTTGGTCAGTTCCTCTTGCAGAGGTGCTAAGTTGACATGCATCTCTTGATTGATGCGCCCCGCATCCACATACCAGCATCGCCAGGTGTCCTCCGTGGGATTGTCCTGCCAGTAATTTGCTACTCTCGTTAGGCCCACCTGTGTAGCGTGAGGGTAGATGTCACGGGCCCATTCCTCAGCGCACATTGTCGGCCATTGTTGCCAGGAATCTTGCCAGAAAAGAGCCGTTTTCCCATTCCCTATCTCCCAAAAAGCATGCTGGGTGACCAGCTGTCTGTTCTGCTTGGCCGCTGTCCATATTAGAGAGCCTGGGTTGTCCCTATTCCATATGATTAAGTTCGCCTCAGCTGTGTTAGGGGTGTATTTCTTCCTCCACATTTTTGCCCAAAGGTCGTTGGGTTTTTTTAACCAGCGCCACCAAATTTTGGCACTGAGTACCTTGTTCATAATGGATGGGTCTCGTAGGCCCAAACCTCCTTGACGCCTGGGCTGACAGAGCTTTTTCCAGCCTACTAATGCCATTTTTTTCTCTTTGTTGAGGCCCTTCTAGATGAAGTTCCGTTGCAGGCTTTTGATAGTGTTGAGGACGAATTTTGGGGCGGCCAACATGGAGAAGGCATAAATTGGAAGTGCTTGTAAGACATCTTTGAGCAGGATGAGACGACTTGGTAGTTTCAGTGCTCTGAAGGTCCAAGAGGAAAGCCTTTTTGAGAAGGAGGAGAGAAGGTGCTCCCAAGAGGAGTTCCGGAGGGCGTTTTCAATCAAGGGTAAGCCAAGGTATTTGGACGGAAGGGAGCTTCTATTGAAACCGAGAATCTCAGAGATATGTCGCTGGATCTGAGGGGGCGTGTTAAAGAAGAAGATTTGGGATTTATACTTGTTGCAGTCCAGGCCTGAAGCATCAGAGAAGGTTTGGAGAATCTCCTGGAGAGTGCTGGCTTCTCGTATAGTGGGGCTGCCCATTAAAAGCGTGTCATCCAAAAACTGTCTGTGTGAGATAGGGGGAGAGATACCATGCAGGGGCAAGCCTGTCAGAAGGTTTTGAGCTAAAGTCGCATGGATGGATCAACTGAGTCCTTTGGCCATGATGATAAAGAGGAAAGGGGAGAGGGGATCACCTTGTCTGATTCCTCTGGAGGGGGAGAAGGGTCTCGAGGGTACACCATTGACAAGGAGGGAGAAGAAAGTCGAGGAGGTTAAATTTAAGATCCATTCTACCCAGATTTGATTGAAACCAAAAGCTAAGAGCATTGCTCGCATGTATTCCCAGCTTAACTTGTCAAAAGCCTTAGAGAGATATAGTTTGAGGAGCATACCTGGAGTTTTGGTTCGTTGTAAGGAGTGGATGACTTCATGAGCCAGGATGATGCTATCCAAGATTTGCCTGCCCTCAACATAAGCTGATTGTTCTGGGGAGATGATTGTTGGTAAGATCGGCTTAAGTCTCCGGGCTATTACCTTTGTGAGGAGTTTGTAGATTACATTGCAGAGGGCAATAGGCC
The DNA here is from genome assembly GCA_009831015.1 of Picea engelmannii. Classification (NCBI taxonomy): domain Eukaryota; kingdom Viridiplantae; phylum Streptophyta; class Pinopsida; order Pinales; family Pinaceae; genus Picea; species Picea engelmannii. The sequence continues at coordinate 941,767 of ML776556.1, read as the reverse complement.
GATATTGCTTGGCTTGATGGGCCTGCCCTTCCTTGGGGATTAAGGTAAGAAAGGTGGCATTGAGTGCTTGTAGGACTTTTCCTGTGACTCTTGAATCTTCCAAAAGTTCCCAAACCTCAGTCCTGATCATCGGCCAACAGTAGTGGAAAAAGTCGCTGGTGAAGCCATCAGGGCCTGGAGCTTTGCATTTTGGGGTATCCTGCAACGCTTGGTCCACCTCCTCGATGGTAAAGGGCCGGAGAAGGGCAACGTTTTTCTCCTGAGTTACAAGCGAGGGTACATGCCTTGTAATTTTGTTGATTGCTGCTTGTCTATCTGGAATGGGCCCGGTAAGGATGTTTTGAAAGTAGTCGATCAAGTTTGTTTCCAGATCCACATGAGAGTGAAGGGTTTCACCTCCTTCCGAGGTAAGATGAGTAATCTTGTTGGAGTGCCTTCTCTGGATGACTGTTCGGTGAAATAACTTGGTATTGCGCTCCCCTTCCTTAAGCCATTGAACCCTCGACTTCTGTTTCCACAACATTTCTTCCTGTCTGTTCCTTGCATCGATCTGTTGGTCCACTTGAAGTTCCTGTGCTTTTAGCGCCTCGGTGATCCCCTGCTCCCTAATCTGGTGCTGTATCTCATCCATTTGCCTGGATAGCTATTTTTGGGACTCGAAAATGTTGCCGAAAGTTTGCTTGTTCCAGAGTTTAAGAGTTTGCTTAAGGTTTTTGAGCTTCTGCTGGAAGCGATACATTTTGGAGCCCTTAGATATCTCATCTTGCCTCCACCAGTTCTGGATGTTTGCCCGGAAATCCGGGTGATCTAGCCAAAACTGTTCAAATCTGAAGGGTTTCTTTCCAGGGGTTGCTGGGACATCCAACCATAATTGTATGGGTCAGTGATCTGATCCTAGAAGATTCAAGATGGTAGCTTCCATTGCAGTGCCATCCAACATCAGAAGTTCCGATATTAGGAAATGGTCCAACTTGCAAGCTATTTGGTGCACCCAGTTCTTCTATTTGTCCAGGTGTGGGTGCCGTTACTAGTATCCAGATCAATGAGCTCAAGTTCCTCTATTAAATTGTTGAAGTCACAGGAGTCTTGGTCTAGTCGCCTTGACCCTCCTCTTTTTTCTTCTAAACTGCGGATGATATTGAAATCTCCGCCAAGAATCCATTTGTTCTGTTTTATTATGCTGGATAAGTATCTCAGGCTTCTGAGGAAAGCTTGTTTGTCCCTAGGACTATCCGGGCCATATACGCTGGTGAGATGTCCAGGCTTGTTGGAGCCGATAAGCCTATACTCTGCTATGATAGACCATCTTGTAGTATAGAAATTTTCCATCAGCACACTGTTCTTATTCCAGAGGATAGAAACTCCTCCAACTGTACCTGTGGCATCAATCGAGACTTCTCTCCCTTGTCTCCAGCAATAAGGAAGTAGCCGATCAATGTCTTCTGAGGTGCATTTTGTTTCTTGTAATAGTACAACGTCTGGGGTTTCCGCTATGATCAATTCTCGTAGCAATTTCTGCTTGCTACATCCATTGAGGCCTCTAATGTTCCATGAGATGATCTTCATGAGGACGGAGGGGTGGAGAGAGGCGGGAAGCTATTCGAGATCAGGTGGATCTGCCCTGAGTTTACCATGAAGTTGTCAATTTCCTGTATGAGCATGTTTGTGGACTTTCTGCCCCACTTCTTTTCTTCTTTTTGACCCTTGCTGGAGTTTTTTACTTGGCTGCCCTGGATTCCAAGGGCTTTAATGGCTCGGGCTGAGGATCCTGCCGAGGAGTTAAGAAACACCTTATGTACCTTTCTCAGTTGATCCCTGGGTATGGTGTATAATTTCTGATGTCGGTAGGCATGTTCAGGTGTTCCAGATCCACTCCTGCGAGATCCGGTTCCTCCAGCTCCATTTCTTCGTCTCCATCTTCGACTTCCTGCAGACTTGTCATTTCCCGTGCCGAGCTTAGGGGGGCAGGTTCTGATTCCCTATTCTTTGGGAGCTGTTCAAGGTCATTACCCGCGGTCTGGGGATCACTATGTGAGGGTGGTGCATTCGGATTTGCATGAGGTGTTGGGGTTTCTGTTTGATCCTGTAGGGCTGCAAATTTATTGCTGGTGGAAGGATCTTTGCTTACCTGGGTTAGTTGCTTGCGTCCTCCTTGTCGCCTTCTTCCCGCTGGTTGCACGGATCCTTCCTTGTCCTGGCCGCTTTCTGGATTTCTGACTTTATTGATCATATTAAGAGGGCATTCTCTGAAGAGGTGACCATGTTCATGGCATTTCCTACATCGGAAGGGAATGTGTTCATAATCTATGATTTGGGACCAGTCCTCGTCATGATATTCCAGAGTTATGGATCCCGGGAGCGGCTTGGCTATGTTCAAATATACACAGAATCGCGCATACGAAGTGTAGCACCGTTGCTTTGTGGCCTCAGAAGATTTGACGTAGATGTCGATGGTGTTGCCGATTCCTGCAAGGACCTCTTCCAGCCAAAATTCCTGGGGGAGCGAGTACAAACGAATCCATACCGGCGCATGGGCGAAGTCTTCCTTTTCAGGGCTAAAATTTTCTATCCAGAATCTCAGGAATAGGCCTGCCGAGTTATAGAAGTACGACCCTCCATCGAAGACGCGGTTGCGATCCGTGAGGTTGTGGAAAATGATTGTAAAGAATCCCTTCGAGCCCAGCTGGAGATCATAGTGGCCTTTTGGTTTCCACCAGTATTGTATCCATTTGACTAGATCCCGTTCAGAAGGCCAAAGCCCTAAAAACTTCCCAATCAGAGCGTTGTCTCGCATGTATTGCTTCTGTTCCTCGATGCGTGGTGAGATGACCACATATTTTGGGGCTTGTGGTGCTTGTGGGATTCATTTTCCGGGAACCCATGGGATTGAAGCGCTTGCATGGTTTTCTTCCTTGGCTGGGTCGATATCCATTTCCTTGTCTTTGAGGGTTCCCTCTTCCAGTAACTGTGCGCGCATGTCTGGAGGTGTTTCGAAGGTCGGGCGATTTGTTCCTGCTTCATGTTGTTCGTTGGCCGTGGCCTGGCTATAAGAGACGCCGGTCGGCACCCCCTCCTTGCGATTCAGGGGCCCTTGCGGGGCTTCCATCTTCCGGCCTCAGTACGCGGCGACTAATATTGCTCAAACCCTAGTTTGCAGAGCTCATCGTCTTGCAACAGTCTAGTTTGTGAATGGGATATATGCACTGCATAAATGCTACTTGATAATTAGGGTGAAACCATTTTTTTTTATTAAATACACACTTTTTCCAACATACATTTCATAAGTTGAACTAAGAAAAGTGAGATCCAAGTTTTTTATCACTTATTTTAAGAGGAAAACAAAAAATATTTTGGGCATGGATAAAAGATAACAAAATATGGTGAATGCATAGATATCAAATCGAGGAGGCGAGAGGGGTACCTGCATCACCTACGCAGGGGGTGTGTTGAAGCACAACTAGGAGGGGATGCCACACAGATGGAGAGGACATTACAGAATGTCCAAAGAAATTTGGACCGCCTCACTCACTAGATCCCTATGGTCCAGATTGAGGATTTGTCGGAGCAGATTCAATGAAAAGTAGTAGGTGTACCACGGTCTTGGGTGCGGCATTTTCGTAGTATGGACAATGTCGTAGTGTGCTATAGGGATACACATGTGGGGGCGGGGCCCTCGACATAGATTGTATATGATCATTTTGTGTTGGCATATAAATGGACATTCGGGGCTAAAGGCCCAATTTTGTAACTTAAGATCCATATTTTTGTACTTAATGGACATGGAAATAATATATACAACTCTTTTTTTCTTGTTACTTATATGTAAATGTGTTTATGTACATTTTTTTGTGTGTTTCTGACTTTAAACATGTGACAAATGCTAATCTAATACATAATTAGCATATGCATTAGACACAAAGTTTTCATTCATAGAAACATGAATGTATGTAATGTCCCCCTCCCATTGACAAGAACAAGGGAGAACTAAGTAGTCTAGTCACCCCTCTAGAATATAGTCCAATGGGTTAAAAAGGGGTATGAGGAACTAAAGGTCACTTAAGGAATTAAAGTTATTTTATTAAAGTGATTTTCATGAAGAAAAGAAAAGGTTAAGTGACTTAAGGAGAAAATGAAATCACAATGCTAGTAAAAATAAAAAAGCAACTCAACTAAGAATTAGATCAGGAGGTATAAAAGAGAGAAGGAGGGCACCTCACTCCTCATTCATGCTATTTTCTCTTTGTGATCACTTGAGATATGCAGCTTATGTTTTGAGGGTTTTGAGTCAAGAAACCCTAGAGACCAACAAGGAGATGAAATATCCCTCTGTTCCTGGTCCAAGCTTGTCCAAGGAGGTGAAATATTCCTCCTTCACCATTTTATACAATCCAAATCCATTTCAGAAGACATTTGTGCAAGAAAGACACAATTATTGAGTATTCCAGTAGGAAGGGTGCACCAGTGAAGGAAGAATAATTTGATTTGCTTGGAGGAGGCTAGATCTACAGGGAAATCCACTTCATAAGTGATTGTTGGTCCCATAGTGCCTATTTTATACAATATTGGAGGTTTATCTTCTATATAAATATTTATTTCTTCAGTTGGGAGAGTTGGCTGAATGAGGGTGCACCATTGCTTGAGGAGGCAGTGAGTTTTAAGGGTTGATCAGAGGGATTTGCTCCAAACTTTCTCCATTTTTTATATACAGCTCCTTATCTATATTTTGGCAGTGTTTCCATACATTTTGGAGGTCATATTCAAGGAGGCCAAAATATTAGCTTGCTATAACCAGAGAGGGGCACAACAACACCAGATCTAAAGATTATTGCTCATCAAGGAAATATTTGGCTCTTGTATTTGTCTTTAGTCAGTCATGAGGATATATTGAAAGCTTTATTACTCCATATTGTTGTATCTGAAGGGAACATGCATCCTTGGCTTCTCTATCTTACTCTATTGTACCATATCTACAGATCTACCGACTTATTATAATAAATAAAGGTTAGATTTGAAGATTTCTTGAAGTATATTTTGTTTGGCGTCTCTTATATCATATGTTATACTTATTTTTGTCTTTAAAATGCTACAAAACTTTGCATAAAGCACCCAAAACACAGCTACAGAAATAAACCCTGCAAAAAACAAACAAACAACTTAAAAAATTCAACAAGTTCCCTAGTGAATCTGCTTGGGAACATTAGAGTGGTATCAGAGTGAAATTCCTTTGCCAGCCTATGTTAAAATATATATGACCAAGAGAAGAGGTTGTGGGGGACAACCAGTAACAGGTATTCCATAAGGGGAAGAGCCAGAAGTCAGTATGGGGGAAACTCATGAAACATAAAATGCCACATTCGAAGAGGCATAAATTTTGGCAGATAAGGTAGCTCAAACAATGAAATATGCACTACAAAACATCCAGGAGACTATGCAGTGCAACATTGAGGAAATGCAGAACCATCTATCCTCGGGGAAGGAAGAAGTCAAATTATCCTTTGCTAATTTTCAAAGAGGGAAAGACAAAATGATATCCTTGATGGAGGAGTAGAGTAAACCTCAAGGTATTCTCTCTCAATATCTAACAGAGGAAAGACATGGTAAATACCCACCCTTGTTTGGTGGAATTCATGATGTTGGTGGATCTCATGGGGGCAATGGAAACCATTAGGAATTCATACATAAAGGTCATGCAGATGATCATAGGCCAAATGATGGTATACCAATCCCATATCACATAGCTAGCATAACTACCCCTAGTTCGTACATGCCTACCTTCCTAGATGCACAAAGAAGGGATACTAATGCCTTTGATCAAGAGAGTTTAAGAGATGAGTGGGAGATTGCAGAAAGGAGATCCAAGGATTGATGCAGAGGTGATAATGAACTAGGGTGCAAGGCTCGAATGATGGAGTTATTGAACTTTGATGGATCATAACATATCTCTGCCACAACTTGGGTGAAAAAAATGGATGCTTACCTCCAATTGAATCCTATGGAGGAAGGGAAGGCTATCAAGTTTGCAACATTGTACTTGATGGGGACATCACATGAATGGTGGTTTCATGGAATGACAACCTTGGTCCATGGGCTTATCACTTCTTATTATGATTTCACTCAGAGGCTCATTGATAGGTTTGATAGAGAGGATCCAAATCGTCATTTCAAGGAGATTACACAGATTTGACCAGAAAAGGGGCATTTGAATGGAATGATGAAGCCCATTCAACATTTGAGAAAATGAAAAAGGTGATGAGTACTTGTCCTATGTTATCTCTGCCTGATTTTTCTCAACCTTTCATATTAGAGTGTGATACATCTGGGGAAGGTGTTGGAGCAGTGCTCATGTAGAATATGCATCCTATTTCTTATGAGAGATGTAAATTGAGGGGTCATGATATGATATATACCATCTACTATAAATAAATGCTATCCATAATGCACTCCCTGGCCAAATTCAGGCAATATCTAGTTGGAGAAAAAACTGTGGTTAGGACAGACAATAACAGTCTTAAATACTTCCTTGCGCAGAGGGATATTAATGAAAGAAAACAAAAATGGGTAAGCAAGATCCAAGCATACAACTTTGACATAGAATATGTCAAGGGAAAGAATAATGTTGTAGCAGATGCTTTATCCAGAAGGCCTTCATCATACTCTATGTCAGAAATATCTATTGATCAGAAGTCTCACCTATTAGTAGAATACTCAAAGAACAAATTTGCATGTGATTTGATGGATGGACATATACATGATGATAGGTACATGATTATGGATGAAATTATTTACTACAAGGGAAGAATCTATTTAGTTCCAGAATCCTCATTCAAAAAAAGAGTGCTTCAATCATTCCATGATTCTTCATTAGTAGGGAATCAAGGGTTTCTTAAAATATGTAGACAGATCAGGGAAATATTTGCTTGGAAGGGATCAAAAGGAGAGGTTATGCACCATATCAAAGAATGTACCATTTTCCAATAGAACAAATATGAGCACACACACCCTGCATGCCTATTACACCCCCTCCTTATTCCTAAGCACAAGTGGGAGAGTGTATATATGGATTTTATTATTGGTCTTCCTGAGACCCAAGGGAAGGATTTCATATTTGAGGTGGTTGAACGTTTGACTAAATTTTCTCACTTCTTCACCATATCCATGGACTTCAGTGCATCTCAGGTGGCATATCTATTTTTTAGATAGGTCTTTAGGCTACATGCGATACCCAAGACTATCGTGTGTGACAATGAAAACAAGTTTATGAGCATCTTCTGGCAAGAATTGTTTTGGATAGTAGGTTTTGAGTGAACTCCCAACATTAGCTACTATCCATAGATAGATGGGAAAAATAAAATTGTGAACAAGTGGGTGGAGAATTATCTCCAAAATTATCTATCAGGGAAATAAAAGGCATGGGTCAAATGGCTTTATCTAGGAGAATATTTCTACAAGATTACATACCACATGTCTATTGGTATGTCACCCTTTATAGATTTATACAATTATGAACTCCTTACATTTGTTGAAATTGTGTTTGGATATAGCAGAGCACCTATAGCTAAATAATGGATTTAGAAAAGCCAAGACATCCTCAAGGAACTCAAAGACCATTTGCAAAGGGCTCAAAACTAGCAAAAGCTATACGTTGATAAGCACAGGGTGGAGCACACATTTGAGGTAGGGGACTTAGTGTACTTGAGGTTACAATAGTATAGACAATCATCCATTAAAATTAATGGTGTAGAGAATCCAAAACATCTGTTCTATGGTCCATATAGAATGAAAAGGAAAGTTGGGGCAGTGGCATATGAGTTAGATCTCCCACATGGAAGCATAATTCACAATGTTTTCCATATATCATGCCTAAAAATGGCCTTGGGACAACACATCATAGCTAATGAAGAGCTACCACCCATTGATGAAGAGGGACACTTGATATTGATACCAGATGAGATTTTGGAAGTGAGGGCGAAACATCTGAGAAACATGAGCATTAAAGAATACTTGGTCAAATGGAAGAATCTACCTATAGAAGATGCCTCTTGGGATAATGAACAGGTGATACAAAAAACAAGTTTAGAATTGCTTGTGGGAAAGCAATTTCTAGTAGGGGAGATTGTAATGTCCCCCTCCCCTTGACAAGAACAAGGGAGGACTAACTAGTCTAGTCACCCCTCTAGACTATAGTCCAATGGGTGAAAAAGGGGTATGAGGCACTAAAGGTCACTTAAGGAATTAAATTTATTTTATTAAAGTGATTTTCATGAAGAAAAGAAAAGGTTAAGTGACTTTAGGAGAAAATGAAATCACAACCTTAGTAAAAATAAAAAAGCAACTCAACTGAGAATTGGATCAGGAGGTATAAAAGAGAGAAGGGGGGCACCTCACTCCTCATTCATGATATTTTCTCATTGTGATCACTTGAGCTATGAAACTTACATTTTGAGGGTTTTGAGTCAAGAAACCTTAGATACCAACAAGGAGGTTGAAGATCCCTCCATTCCTGGTCCAAGCTTGGCCAAGGAGGTGAAATATTCCTCCCTCGCCATTCTATCCAATCCAGATCCATTTCAGAAGACATTTGTGCAAGAAAGGCACATTTATTGAGTATTCTAGTAGGAAGGGCACACCAGTGAAGGAATAATAATTCGATTTACTTGGAGGAGGCTAGATCTATAGGGAAATCCACTTCAAAAGTGACTTTTGGTCCCATAGTGCCTCTTTGCTACAATATTGGAGGTTTATCTTTTGTATAACTATTTATTTCTTCAGTTGGGAAAGTTGGCTGAAGGAGGGCGCACCATTGCTTGAGGAGGCAGTGAGTTTGAAGGGTCGATCAGAGGGCTTTGCTCCAAACTTGCTCCATTTTTTATTTACAACTCCCTAACTATATTTTGGCATTGTTTCATACGTTTTGGAGGTCATCTTCAAGGAGGCTGAAATATTATCTTGCTACAGTCAGAGAGGGGCGCAACAACAACATATCTGAAGATTATTGCTCATCAGGGAAAGATTTGGATCTTTTATTTGTATTCAGTGAGTTGTGAGGAGATCTTGAAATCTTTATTACTCCATATTGTTGTATCTGAATGGCACATGCATCCTTGGCTTCTCTATATTACTCTATTGTACCAGATCTACATATCTACCAACTTATTATAATAAATAAAGGTAAGATCTGAAGCTTTCTTGAAGTATATTTTGTTTGGTGTCTCTTATATCATGTGTTCTACTTCCTGTTGTCTTTAAAATGCTACAAAATGATGCATAAAACACCCAAAACACAACTACAAAAATAAACCCTACAAAAAAACAAACAAACAACCTTAGAAATTCAACAAGTTCCCTAGCAAATCTGCTTAGGACCATTACAATGTAAGTAATGTAAGTAAACATTCGTTCCATAAGTCATACTCGAAGGAATCTTCGAAGCAATGTAGGATCACACACATGATATTCACCATTTATCTACGACACCACCAACTGTGAATCTAGGAAAACTTCTAAATATAGGATACCTCTCGACCAAATTACTCGTTGTTGACCCTAGACAAGCACCGCCAGATGCAACTACTTGGCCCGAAGAAGAACAAATCATCCATGCGGTGGAAACAAGGTTCCAAGTGTGACGACTTATGCCATCTGCGAACCCAACGTGAACCAAAGACTCCAATGACATCTTCCAATCAAGCAGAATCACTATAAGAAACCAAGAGAAAAAAGACAAAATAACCTAAAAACACTATTAATGTACAATAATTACAATGGGTAAACACCTGAGCATCGATCTCAAGCTTAGTACCTCTTGCGGTGTATCCCATTTTTGGGATCCGAAAGCATGTTCCCTTCGTAATCGAACAACTCATAAGCTCCCTTTTGGAGGGAATGCCTCACAATGTAAGGGTCATGCCATATCGTATTAAACTTGCCTACCCCTAACGCGTCCTTGTCTTGATTGTAGACCAGAATAAGGTCACCTTCGGAAAAGACCCTTGGGTGGACAAACTTTTCGTACTGAGTCTTGAATTTTTCTTGTGATTCTCATTCGCAGTAGAAACATCGTGACATTTCTCAGCAAGATGATCTAAATGAAATATACATGCTTCTAATTTTGTCATGTTAGGAAGAAGCTCAATCGTGATCTTCAGAGAAGGAATTTCACATTCAATCGACATGACTACTTCCACCCGTGAACGAGTTGGAAAGGAGAGGATCCTGTGGTAGTCTTAATTGAGGTACAATACACTCATAATGCCGGATAAAGCATCAAATGATAATTTTATTTACTCTCATTGAAAGTTCATTGAAGTATGGTCTTGAGAGACTTGTTAATGGCCTCCACTTGACCATTCGCTTGCAGATAATACGGAAACGAATGCTCCTGCTTAAATCCCAATTTAGATGCTAGTTCTGACATCATTAATTTCTAAAAGTGACTTCCATGGTTAGTGTTAATCTCTCTTGGAACTCCAAGCCTTGTGATAACCTGATTGAATAGAAACACAGATATTGTCTCATCGTTGTTCATGAAAGCAGGCATGGCCTCCACCCACTTCCTAAAGTAGTCGATGAACATGATGATATAGAAATTCCCCCTAACCGAAGGTGGGTGGCATGTTGTGAAATCAATCCCCCACTTCATTAAGGGACCAATAATGATGACGGGAAATAAGGGAGCAAGATGTGTGTGCATATTTAGAGAAAATATCTGGCAAGGATGACATCTCTTGACCGTTTCAACACAATATTTAAATATTTTCAACCAAAAGTACTTGGCGCACAAGATTTTTTGGACTTTAGCCAACCTAAATAGATAAACACCACATGCTCCACTAGGGAAATCATTAAGAAAAAACTCTGCTTCTTCATGAGTTGAATAGGGATGAATAATTGAATTGACCCCGCGATGATACAATGTCACCAATGATGAGGTAATTCTTTGCTTCATGGAAAATTCGACGCCGATCATCCCATGAATGATGCGAAGAAAACTTAAGAGTCTGGAGATATACTAAGATATATCCATACCAAGGATCATTGGAAGTGATAAGGAACATAAGATCATTCGGAAACAGATTTGTAATAATGGTTTCCTCATCCTCATGAGGAAACTCCGACATCAACTTGGCAAAAATCAATACTTCTTGGACTTGGTAGACAAAAATTCCAAGTCAAATTCTTATAAAATGAAAATCCACTTATTATATTTTCCCCCAATTATACTCTGTGTGAGGATGTATTGAAATGTATTGACATCAACTATCATAGTGGTTTTCTGTATTAAAACGTAATGTCGTAGCCTCTGTACACCGTGAATAGCTGCCAAAGCCAACTTTTCGATGTGTGAATAATTTAACTCAAGCCCAGTCAAACCATGACTTAGATAGTAGATGACATGCTATCATTTTCCTGAACCAATACCACGCAAACTATGGATTCTATTGCCGCAATGCATAACAAGAAATCCATGCCATAGTCTAGAGGACTTAGTAGATGAGCATACATAAACACGTTCCTAAGTGCATCGAAGGATCGTTGCGTGAAATCATCCCAAACGAAAGGGACCCATTTTTTCAACAAGCACATAAATCCCTCGGTGATATCGATATAGTTTTATATGAAGCGTCAAATGAAATTAGTCTTTCCTCGAAGACTCTATAACTAATGAATGTTACACATGGGAGGAAACTAAACTATTGCCTCAACCTTCAAAGGATCAACTGTGATCCCCCTGTTGGAAACGATAAAACCCAACAGATGCTTCGAAACTACGCAAAAGATACACTTGTTCAGATTTAACCGAATATGATAGTAATGACATATTTCAAAGATAATCCTAAGATGCATTAGATGATATTCTCTCTTGCAAGAGAGAGCATTGAGATCATCCAAGTATTCCTCAATGATATGCTTTAAATCATGGAAAGTGAACGAAATGGCATGCTGGAATGTAACTGTTAGAATATAATGGATGTGCTTGTTTAACCATAGACAATATCACTATTGTCACCCAACCATAGGCCGAAGCCACCCCCTAGCACCTTAACCTTGACAGAGAATCATTCCGGAAGCAAACCCTAGGCTAGATAGCCAAACAAGATAGTGCACCTCTCTCCAAGGATAGCGCACCAAGAAAGAATAACAAAAAATGATCAGAAAGTCCAAACCCAGAGAAGACCGAAACTATAGACTAGTGGCAACAACTTCTTCAGAACTTGCACACAAAACTTCCCAACTGTAGTGTGCACAAGTGTGCTCTGCAGTTCTGAGAATGCTTGCCACAATGAAGACTTGCCTCCTACATTTATACTAAAACTTGCAAACTGCCTGGGTCGACTTCTCATTCTGGGTGCCTATTTACTTAGTATATAATATTTCATTTAGCCGACTTCTTCTCTTGGAGGCTAATAACCTAACACAAATTATCCTCTTGAGATGACTTGTCTTCTAAGGTTATTAGCCAACTAATTAGGGTTTCTTCTTGCTTCTCGAAATATTCTATTCTTGTCAGGTTTACACGTGGAGGTAAATATCTCCCACAACTACCATAATATCAACACTCCCTCCTAGCTAGGGAGGTATTGAAGGTAATGGTCTTGAGCACAAACATACCATTCACCCGGTAGCATCAACATAGTTGTATAAACTATCTCATGATTAAATCATGAGCACCATCATTACTATCAGTGTCATCAACTACATCATCTCTGAGAACCATACTCCATCTGAGTACTCAGACATGATGCTGGATAAGTCACTCACTCCATAGAGTGACACATGAGCCTTTATTCTAATCCGAACATATCTCCTAGAAGGATAAATGTCGTGAACCATTTTTCGTCTGGGAAATATCTATCCATTGATCATCCATCTAGTTGATAATCATTTCCAACACTACTGATAGTCTTCAAGGCAATCATAACAATGTCATTCAATAGAACACAACTGTGTCTATCCATAGTAGTACATAATTACAATCCAGTGGTACACTGCCACACCAAGTATCACACAGAAACTTGATCAGTGACATATAGTAAAAAATAGTGGAACACATCCACTACAGTAGTATATATCTACTGTCCGGAGACATACAATCTCCATAACAATCATATCATCAACCTGCACAGAAAACATTGTTATGATATAAACTGAATCATTTGGGCCATTCTTCCACTCACATCTGTGAGATCTGGAAGATCATCTTCCCTAAGATGGTAAAACATCAACAATGATCTATCTGGACTGTTCTTCTCAAGGAAGGAAGAATAACTGTCCTAATTTCTGAGCCTGGACCATTCCCTATCCAGTCCATTCCTCCGTCACTAAACAAAGTGCAACCTGGAGAGAATGAGTCTGCTCTAGGGAATGCCTTTCCCTGATTGCTGAACCTGGACCATTCACCTATCCAGGCCATTCCTCCGACACTAAATAAAGTGCGACCTAGAGAGAATGAATCTTCCCTAGGGAATGAATGTCTGAACCATTTCCTAAGGAAATGACTATCCTGCACCAACCTCCAAAATAGACCATTCTTCGAAACTGCTCCCAATTATGAGCTTTGAAAGAATGACTATTCGGTGAGGCAGAATAGTCTTCTTGACCACTACTAAGAGTGTCCATCAAGAAGAGAGACTGTCCTAGACCATTCCCTATGTTAACCACAAGGGGAATCACTGTCTATGGTACATCAGCAATCCATCGAATCATTTTCATTACGAAAATGATCATATGATCTGGACCATTTTCCAAACTGGAAAATGCCTGTCCGTCAGAAATCTCAAACCACTTATCGAATTGGAAAGGAATTGCTCATCCTAGACCATTTTTTGAACTAGAAAAATGACTATCCATAAGTCAATAACACATCACTGCTCCCTCCCAACCTGGGAGTTATCTCTTCCATTTTCAATAAGGAATTCATCTCCACAAGCTCCAGCTTGAGTAAACAAACTCTTTCATCTTGGACATAGGCTTTACCAAAATGTCTTATCTGCTCATCTGTGGAGATATATACTCAAGAACCACTTTCTCTTTTTTGGACTTTATCACAGAGAATGTAATGCTTGATCTCAATGTACTTCGGTCTTTTTGGAACACTGGTATTCTCTTGAAAGCTTCATGTAGCTTTGATCAATATAGTATATCATTTTTGTATTAATCTTTTGTTTCTTGCTAGCTCATAACATCGTGGCAAGGGTAAAACTGGAACATATCCAAGTGGTACTTCTTCTTCCATCATGAGGGTTTGTCATGGATTAGCAATCCATCATCTTGAGCTTCTGAGTAACCATTCTGCTACAATATCTCTATTATAGAAGGTTTTTCACCACGCTTATTTTTTGCATTGGAGGTTCTCCACCAAGTTGTCTCATTCCATCTGCATACAAAGGTTTCTTCCTGGTATACCTCAAAACCTTGAGGTTGTTCTATATATATTCTTTTAATTTTTCTGGAGAACAGTCTTTGCATTCATCTGATGTAAACTCCAACCCATGGATATTGTAGATGATATAATGGCTCATGTAGAGGTAGGTTTGGTTTACTGGAAAAAGCAATCATCATAGTCTTCTCCCTCCATCTAGGAGAACCTCTAGTTCTGGATCTCACAATGCTTTCATTCATCAGTCTTCCACACACTGTTCTTCATCACATCTTTCAGTTCTTCTTCTTGATTTCTTTTAGTGAGTTCATATCAGGCTGGTAGTCTTGTGATTCTCGATAGAATGACTGGTTGTTCTGGCTTTTCCTTCTCTCTTGGAATCTTCATGTTCTTCCTCATGTTTTTCTTTATCTCTTAGGTTCATGGAGTTTTCTATAGATTCCATTCTCTGAAGATTCCCACTTCTTTCTTTCATCATAGGATCATGGATGTGGATGGAAAACCAGGGATACCTTAAGGATTCTTTTCGAAGAAGACTTATTCTAAAGTCAAACTGAACATGTGCTGCTCTTCATGGTTGCTACCATTGATGGGAACATGGATAGATACTTCATAATATTCAGTGGATCATATTATTTAAGATTAGGTCCCTCATAATACTTGCTTCATGCATGAGTGCATGCTCATATTTTGGAATTCAATAATCAACTCCCTCCAACTAAGAGAGCCCATGCTTCCGTCTGCATCCTTATTGCCTTCTGCAAAGTGTCCCAAGTCTTTTTCTAATTTCCTCTTGATTGCTGACTTCTTTCTGTCTTTTAATTATTCTAGGTTTCTTCAAGATTGATTCTGATTTCGACTTATCTTGCATCTATTACTTATGTAATAACTTCCACATGAATTGTTACCAGGGGTTGTTGATGTAGTTCATCCTTTCATGTGTATTGTCAGACTTGTAGTCATTGTGATAGCAATCCTTATCTTGTTGTTCTTCCATAGGTATAGTTTCTCTTGAAACATATTATCTTCTAAGAAATAGATATGCAAGATATGTACAAAAAACATGGTATGTACAAGAACTATGAAGAGTATTGTTACCTTGTCTTAGAAGATGAAGTCTGTTTCATCCTGCTTAGTCTTCTTCGTGTATCTCATTCCTTTTCTTTAGCTCAGGACAATGATTCTTGTAGTGACCATATTTTTGACAGTTGAAGCGCTATATTTCTGACATATCTTTCTCTTGATTTGGCTTCTTCCTTGAGCCAAACTTCCTTTTGTTCATGAAATTATTGAATCTTGTTGTGAAGGATTGATCATCATATTTATTTTGAGGTTTCTCTTTTGCAATAATTCTTGATTCTTCTTGTGCACAACTAGTCCAAAGTTCTTCAAATGTGGGATAATCCTTCCTTGTGTTCATGCTTGCGGCAAATGCATCCCATGTCTTGGGAAGACCGTTGAGTACTATATTTACCAATTGATTCTCTGAGATGATCTCTTCAATAGCTTGTAGTTGATCTCTTAGCTGAGAGATCCTCACAAAGTATGATGTTATGCTGTCATCATCATTCATCTTCATGTCACAGAGCTCATTCTTCAGACTCATTACTTGTCCAATGTTTCTGACTGAGAAGAGGTTTGTTAGGGCATCGTATATCTTATTAGATGAATCAAGATGAGATATGTATGGTATCAAGTGATATTTTATAGAATACACTATGATACTCATGGAATTGATGTCATTGTCTTTGAACTTCTACAAAATTGCGACGTTCTGAGGTTCCTTCTCTTTTCCTTCTTCAAACTTTGGTTCCACAATCTTTCCTTTCATGATATCCAACATTTTGTTCTTGGAAAGGATGATATCAATCCTTGTCTTCCATTCTCCGAAGTTAGAATCTCCTTTTAACTTGTTTCCAACTTCAAAGAGTAAGTGACATCTTTTTTGACTTGGTCAACCCTATATTTGACCAAAAACTCAAACTTGACGTCTTAGCTTGCTGAGAGTACCAGGAGATGCGCTAGGCTAGGGCATACTAGTCTATGTGGAAATTAGGCCAATACCTTCACTTAAGGTTCCTTAACGAGAGAGTTAGGGTTTTCTACAACTACACCTGCTAGTAACCCTAGTGACAATGCTTTAGTAACTGCTCCTGCTAGAAACCCTAGCGACAGTTCTTCAACAAGCTTAGTATCCTTATGGATATTCTCCCTTCCAGTGGTTAGAATGAATGAAGGAGGTGTGGGCCCACAACTTGTTACAATATAATGGATGTGTTCGCTTAGACATAGACAATATCACTATTGTCACCCAACCATAGGGCGAAGCCACCCCTGAGCACCTTAACCTTGACAAAGAATCATTCCAAAAGAAAACCCTAGGCTATATATTCGAACAAGATAAAGAACCTCTCTCCAAGGATAGCGCACCAAGAAATAATAGCAAAAATTGATCAGAAAGTCCAAACCCAAAGAAGACCGAAATTATAGACTGGCGACAACAACTTCTCCAGAACTTACGCACAAAACTGCCCAACTGTAGTGTGCATAAGTGTGCTTTGCAGTTTTGAGAATGCCTACCAGAATGAAGACTGGCCTCCTCTATTTATACTAAAACTGGAAAGCTTCTTGGGCCGACTTCTCATTCTGGGTTCCTATTTACTTAGTATATAATATTTCCTTTAGTCAAATTTTTCTCTTGGAGGCTAATAACCTAATACAAATTATCCTCTTGAGCCGACTTGTCTTCTAGGGTTATTAGCCAACTAATTAGGATTTCTTCTTGCTTCCAAGAATATTCTATTTTTGTCAGGTTTACACATGGAGGTAAATACCTCCCGCAGCTACCATAATATCAACAATAAATCTATCAATTTTTAGTCCAAAAGTAATTTTATTATACTCGAAATTCCCCCATGGATATATGAACACAGTCTTAAGTTGACCTTCAGGTCGGATCTGAATCTTATTATACCCAGAAAATCCATCCATAAAGGAAAATATTTCACTTCCCGCATATTCATCGATAATCTAATCAAGGAAAGGTGTGGGGAATTTTTCCTTTGAAAAATTTGTTCAGATCATGAAAATCCATACAGACGTGTATGGTTCCTTGCTTCTTTTATATAGGAACTAGATTTGACACCCAGTCAGTAAGAGGAACTGGGTAAATGAAACCTACTTTAAGCAACTTCTCTACCAATTCAACCTTTATAGTTGTCACCTTCCTAGGATTTACAGGTTGTAAATTCTGTTGAATAAGCTATTCATTATCATAAGTACAAATATAATGTTCAATAATATGGGGGTCAATTCTTATCATTTCCTTGTAAGACCATGCAAAAAAACCGTAAAAATATTTAAACAAATAGGCATATGTGAGGATCTCTTCAGAAGAACAATCTGCATTGATAAAAATGTTTTCTATGATGCCAGGGGTCTTGGAGATGTTAACCAAAATATTCTCTCATATATTGGCCATGTTCCCTTTGACATAAACATTGTGTTTCATTGAAGGGTTCACGGATCGATCGACACCTCCACTCACAACTGATCGAAATTTTCTACTTTCGATTCGACTAAGTTCTAGAAGGAAATAAGATCGATGATGCAGATCCTCCCATGGTGATGCAAGAGCATCTCCAGCAGGTAGCAAGTGCATGTGGATGTGGAGGAGAACTGGACAAGCGCCAACATATTTCTTGTTGAAATGTTTTGAAGTTTGAAAGTGCCATATAATTAATGGGATAGTTAATAGAGGCGTACTCACATTTATGGAGGAGCATTGTAATCAGACCTTGAGCATCCCACTCTCGTCCATAGTAGATAGAAGGAATTTATGTGTAATGAATGTAGGTAGATAGAATTTAATTCTAGATTAGACAGTTTTAGAGAGCAAGAGGGAAACGGGATATAGACACCCTCATTGTATAGTTGTAAGATCATTATGAGCATAGAGCATAGAGAAGAGAGCAAAGAGCTGTAGTTGAAAACACCCATGTACAGAGATTTGAATTAATAGAAAGAGTTTCGATTCAAATTCATGGTGTCATATTTGTTCTTTGTGTATGCATGTTGAATGTTATGCTCATGGATGTTTACTTTCTGTTCTACATTTGCTTTATATGTTGTGTATATGATTTCATGCTTTGTGTTTGAAGTCTGAGAGAGAATAAGGAATGAGTTTCAATTGTTTCTCTATCTGAGCAAGAGTTCCTACAAGGAGTGTAGTGAAGTTGTCCGCAAGGAGTGCGTTGACAAGAGTTCAGAGTTTTATCTCTGAAAGCTTAGGAGGGATAACAACTATCCTCATTCTTGCAGAAGTACAAGTTGAGCACAGGAGCCGTGCAAGGCATGCATAGGCCGAGTAAAGTCTCAGAGTTTGCGAACCTGATAGATTGTTGAAGGAATACTGCTGCAAGGAGTGCATAGAGTCGAAGGACTTCAATTCTTTGGATTAATTGAAGGATTTGCTGCAAGGAGTGCGTGCAGGAGTCTTCTTTAAGACTCAGAGTTGGAGAAAACTCAGGAGGGATAGAGTCTTCGCAGTTGTTGAAGAAAAGCACAGAAGGTTGGTGCCTTGAGGCGTTGAAAGGAGGCGTCACAAGTTTGTGTTGCAGGCGGTTAAGTTTTGTGGCAAAACACTTTGGTTAAGAGTGTAGAAGTTCTCAGAAGGGAGAACAGACGGTCGAAATTCTCCGTGGAGAATTCGCGAAATCCTGCGAGCCATCAGATCTCGCAGAGGAGCAAGGAGGTTACAATGGTCATTCTCTACAAAAGGAAGCTCAAGAGAGAGAGGGCCTTAGATTCATGCCAACGAGGACCATTGGATCTACTAGCGAAATTCTGTTTTGGGGTTTCGTGAGCAGGAGAACCGAAGGCCTTGTAGCGATATTTGCGAAGTCGTGAAAGGTGAAGTAGCGAAGTGGCGAGTGGATCAGAGCCGTTCATTCAGGGAGGACAGGTGGCAAAGATCTAGAGATCTCGTGAATAGGTTTGCGAGGTGAGAGCCCAAAGGTTGGGTACTCTAGGTTGCGAAAGGTGAAGTCCCGAAGGGGCGAAGATAGCACGAGGGACATGTGGTAGAATCGCGAGGTGGGCCCATGGAAGAGACAGGTGGATGTGTGTCGTCTTTTGAAAGAAGTCAATACCCCATTGACCTCTCATGTCTCAGGGATTCGTGAGACAAGGGCTGAAAATTCGACATCAAAACTCACGAAGCGGAGAGAAGCGAAAAGTTCTAGAGTTAGGCCTAGCTAGTGGTCACGCGTAGAGGGCACTGACAAGAGAAGGAGCATACCCGTATAGGAATTTCGGGTATCGTGAGATTTGGAAGCAAGAGTTGGGAGTTTCAACTCACAAACTCGTGAGTAGCGAGTTATGACAAGCACTTAGGCACATAGGGAGTTCGGGTCTCAGAAGGTGAAGAGTTGAATATTTGGGAGGAGAAGTCGCGAAGTCGCAAACTCCGAGGTCCCGAAATCGTGAGAAACATGACCACATCGTTTGGTCAAAAGGAGGTGGGAATTGAGGCTTTGGATTCGATCGCATGAGCTCAATTCATAAGGACCTGTGGAGAAGCATCATTTTGTGTTTGTTGGATTCCCCGAAGAGGAATCGAAGAGTCAATCCGACTCAAGGAGAGGAAGTAGAGAGATCCTGTAGCGGATTGTTGACCCGAGGGATGATAGGGTCGGCGTTTGTGTCACATGGCCGTTTTGACCCTATCATTTCCTAGATAATGGATTATTCAGAGGGAAATATAGTGTCTAGGAAATTAAGTGAAGTTGAAGAATTATGGGCCCAAATGAGATCTAGAAACTGATCCTCCTCTTCCATCCATGAAGGAGAAGGATCAGAGTCTGCAATTGCTTGTTGGATTGCTCGATAATATATCTCAACTATAGACAAAGGCATGGCCATCCCAACATGCACAAGACCTTCCAACAATTTATCATGATGAGGGTAACACCCAAGTATCCTCAAAGTACGTGGTTCAGAAAGAACCAACTCACAAAATAGGTATCGAGGGGATTTATTTTTGGTAGCTAACTCGGGTAGCACGAATATACGAAATTGGTGCAAGAAAATCAAAAGTTCCCATGAAAGGACACATCCCAACACCAACACTCTCAATTTTCATTTGAGTTTTCAATAAACATGACTGTAGATCCCAGATTCATCGTGGATCTAGAGAGGTTAAATGACATTTGATCTATTGTTATGATCTTCCCTTTGTGAAGGAAGAAAAAGACTCGAAAAACCGATGAGACTCTACTACAATCATCACATAGGTCCAACTTCTTCCTAATTTTTTTTTGTAGTCGAGCTGAGCATCGACCACTTCAAATTCAACATAAACGATATTCCCCCCTAACTAGACAAGGAAAGAGGTAATGAGACTATGTGGTCTAAATGAATGTCCATCAAATGTAATTAATAACGTAGGAGATGGAGCTAACTCAAGAGATCCAATGACGTTTGAGCAAGACAATTACATCACACATGTCAAAGTGCCTTCATCAACGACAGTTCTTCCAATAACATGTTTTGTGTACAAGACATTAATTTGGAAGGCTACATGAGAGGGAAGATGAGGCTTCACATATACAACATCAAACTTGAAAAGAAGCTGACTCAAAGAGTTCGTAGCTCCTATAGTGGACAACAATACAACTCGTGCAACTTTGAAGCACCTCTAGGGATAACATCACACATGGCATCTTAGCTAAGTCCTCGACAATGGAATAGTTGGGTGTAGCTCGATCCTTTTGGTTGTGCGATGCACACTTATACACACCTTTCGGTATGCATGGAATTGTTTCCCTTCAGGTTTCTTTATATGCAGAGAATTCTGGGGATCAATAGTTTCTTTCTCCTTCGATACTGACTCAGAGTTACCATAATCACGGGTCTTGGTCGACACATATATCTCCTTTTTATAGTTCACCATATTGATGAACGACATTGTACCATCTGAAGAGGGTGCATTTTGGGTGCCCCCTTGCATGTTTCCACAGGAAGTTCCTGCCTTCATATTCTGTCTATGTGGGAATGAGTTCTTAGACACAACAAGCATTGAGCCTCTTCCATCTTTGGGAATTGATGGGTAAGGTGATATTCACCACAAATATTTCAAGTAAATTTCACCTTTTTCTTCTCCTTCTTGGTCCCTCCAACATTTGCATCAGATTTAACATTTTTATTGTTGTTTCCACCTCCCTTTTTATCTTTACCCTTTTTATTCTTCCCTTTTAGGTTGTTGTGTACCCTTCGAGGTCATAGACTGTACAACATAAACAATCGACGATTGGATGGTGGAAATCATCGAAGTTGTAGCTTGACCGGTCACAAATGGATGAATCATCATTGTTGCATATGGTTCATAGCCATATATGTGGCAGTGTTTTTGATGAAACCAACAATTCCATCGACATGTGGTCTAGACTTTGGTTTTGACAAGTCAGTGCCCACTCGCGATGCATTCAATATTATCTCATAAAGTATACCATATTGCGATTAGATTAGACATAACTACCGGGACCTGAAAATCACCTCCTTCTCAGAGGATAATGCTAATGTTGATACATCCCTGGAGATATAAGGCAACAAGGACTTAAGTAACCATTCCAAAAAGAACTCAGGAGGAACCTTAGCTTTGATAAATCTCTTCTACCTTCGCCACTCTTGGATATGATCCAATATATGAGTAGATTTATCCTATTTAAGTGTGGACAGGAAATCAGTGTTGGCATCATACAAAATAGGAAGTTGGAAGTGGTTAAGGAAAACCAAGTCTATGTCATGGAAAGTGAGAGATGATGAGCAATCAAGATCAATGTACCATTTCGCTGTGACTCCCGTAAGAGTACACTGAAGGAGACAAAGACATATGAAATCATTTTTCAAAGAATTAGATGAACACCATAAGTGGAAGGTCGTCACATGGTTGCCATGATCTTCACCATATCTGCCTTCGAATTTTGGGATATCTAAAGGTAGCTTGGTGGGAACCATAGGTTATTTTAGATCATTGCAGACCAGATCATTCATCAATTTTGATAGGTATAACAAGTTTAACATTTCCAGAAAAGGTAGCCTCGGGGAAGGCCCAAAATTTGAACTAGTCAAGTTGGAGCTCTTTGGTTGAGTACCTACCAGAAAAGGATAACCTGGATTATTACTGGCACCAAGTTGCTAGGAAGAGCTTGCAGATGGGCCAGGGTTTTGAGTAAAACTTTGAAGTACCTGGTTATAAGGAGGAAAAACTCCACCCATCTGGTTTCAGTAAGAAAAAGTAGGATTTCCCCTTTGTAACATCCCTTGCGAATGGAAATCCCCTTGCAATGGATAATTCTAATTGAGAAAGGGGTTTCCCCTTGACGACATCCCTTGCGAAGAGAACGACCCTTGTGAGAGATTCCATTGACCTTGGAAGGGGTTTCCCCCTGTTGACATTCAAGGCAAGGGAAACAGATTGTTCCCAAACCCACCAAATAGCGTGAAAGGGGTAGAAGAAGACACCATGCTGGTGGATTAAAAACCACTACCCATAGGACCTCCCCATCCCACAAATGTATTAGGACCATAAGATGGAAAAGAGACGATCCCAAGAGAAGGGAGTGATGGAGGGATGTGCTCTCTGCCCCAAGGAATGACTTGGAACCGAGTTGAACAACTCCCATATCCAACTTTAACACTTTGAGGGATCAACTGGGAGCCAACATATATGTTTTTCATGCCAATAGTCAACATTCCAAATGATAAAGTATTAGATACAAAAGGAGAGGATGAGGCTTCACTCAAAGGTTGAGTTGACCCAATGATTAGTGGTACAGATCCACTCATTGATGCAACGATTTTGTATTGAACCACACTCATTGTTTGGTTAGACATGAATTTAGGAGGTATGATTCTTGCTGTAACTATTTTCGATGTGGGGGTTGCAGGGGCCCTCATACTAGACACTTATGAAGTTCCATCCATAATGGCCCATAGAAGAGGGCGATTGAAAGTGAAATCTGATCCAGAAGAAAGAATTTGCAAGACAGCTAGATCCAATTAATGGAGGGTTGAAGGGTCTAAGGAAGCCTTCGAATTCAAGATTTGATATTCATGTAACCTCCAATGCCAAAGCGTTTGTTTCTGCATGCTCTATCTCTACGATGTCAAATGGACCAGTTGATACGAAAGTGTCAATTTGTTCGAGTCAACGCCTTCGAGGAGGTGGTGGAGAATTCACTTCTTCTTGATCAGGTGGAAGGATTTAGACTCTCCTAGATCGACAAAGTGGTTGATCAACCATTTTAAATAAGGGCTTCAAGGTGTCAACCAACATACTTACCTGAGTCGTCTACATACCTTAAGAACAACACTAGAAAAATCCCTATGGAAATCACAAGCAAAAACAACTTCACCAATACTCCATCTTAGGTGGATTAGGTATTGAGATTGCAGTAGTAATGAAGTTAGGCAAGGACCTTCTAGATGAAGGAACGATTTTATTAAACCCATGAACCAACAAATGAATAAGTGAGAGGCAGTTACCTCGACCTCCACTAACCATTCCTATCTGGTTCAAATACCCATGTTTCGTGTGGCACCCTCTAGGGGTACTAAAATGTGTGATGCAACATCTGCCCCAGGAACCACGAGAAACCCCCCACAATCACCTCTGATAAACCTAGGAAAGGAAACTAAGGTTACCAACTCACAGTGAGTGTCCAGGGGGTACATCGGTAGTCAGGATCAAACGCATGGGCAGGGTAAAAAATCCCAAAGCTTCAAAAGAATTTCCTCTCAAGAAGGTATGGGAACTAGTGAAACCACAAAAATATGATCTCTCTACAAAGTTCAGTATGGTATCCAGTTCTGTTTGCATGGAAATTCCCGTATAGTTGTGGGATAAATGAAATAGATCGATAACCATAAAATAAAACAAATTTCGATGATAAAAAGAAAAAATATTATATAACTAATTTAATCAAAATAACTAACTTTTCATAGAAAGGAGAAATGCAGACTTACTTGTAATCCTATGTTCGGTGTAGATCCAAATTCTTGAACCCTCTTTTTCCTTCCCGAATGCTTTTCTTGAAACCTGCAAAACTTATGCAGACAAGTCTCCAAGGAAAGTAGTTATACTAATAACTAAATCATTAGTTTGATCAAATATAAATTAAATTCATTGCAATTAGTGTTCTAAGAAACATATATTTAACAACTGTAAATTAAACATCCAGAACACAACATGTCGAAGGAATGGACACCTGATTAAAATCAACAATATCAAAATTACACTATATACCTATACTGTTGTGGAACTTCCCTGTTGAAAGGACTCTAGGTCCCTCCAGCTAATATTTTTCTAATATGGTAGATCTCAACTTTTGATGCACTGTTAGACTCAAGGAGAATTCAGAGAGGCTCCTAGTCAGATAAAGTGTTGATCATGGATGAATGTAAACAATGGTTTTCAGGTTGAGAACTAGAAAAGTAGGGGATATTTATGGGCTTGCAAACATGATGGGGATCATCCAATATTTTTTTTCTTTGATATGCATTCATTCATTATCTAGGGATCATCCAATATTTGTTTTCTTTGATATATGTTGGCACATGGGTAGACCCAGGGTTCAACGCTTCAACAACACACCAAAAAAACCCTAACTATTGGCCCTTTCGGCAACACCTGCGAAGCAGATGAAGTCTCACCCGAGGTAGAGGCAGAGGTGGTTGCAGGACTCAAGTGTCTACAACCTAGATGGGACACAGATCTGTGATTACAACACTTAGCAGAGTACTTAGAAATTCATATTCATCAGTAATTAACCCTCATTCACATCGTAGGTCAAAACCATAGTTACAGAGCAACGCTATATTCAACTAGATCTAACACATCCGAACACTTAGCATATATAAATAGATCAGATCTGACATTCATTCACATTACTACACACTAAGATACTATATCAAATACATCTAACTAACAAATCACAACACTAAGCATACAACAATCACATAATAATCATAAGCACAAAGCAACCACAACACATGATATACGTGGTTCACCCCAGTGTGGGGCTACGTACACCAACTCGTCTTCTTCTTTATTGTCTTATGTCAATCTGCTTACATGCACAGAGCCTTAGAACCCACTCTGCATAGGATAGGAGATCTACGTGCACCTCGCTAGATCCTCCTTCCCCGAGCTAGGTTCAAACAAAAAGATTTTCTTACAATATGCACACAAGCTTCTTACAATCACTTGCACTTAGATCTGCAAGTTATTAGCACACAACATGCACAAACCATTCAAAACTATTTGCACTTAGCTCACCATTTGACTGATTGTCTGACTGTTTCTTACATTTCCTAGCTTACTATTTACACATTACAAAATGGGTGTAAACATGGGTAAACCCATGGGCCGACATCCCATACCCATTACATAAACCCTAAACCCAAAATTTTTGTAAAAAGGGGCCGATATCCCATGATCTCCGCTTTACCTTGCGCTCTTCCTTCGACCAGCCTGTCGAAGTCCCAAAAATGGTCAAACGTGACCAAGGTTCTCCAAAACTTGGTCAAGGGCCAACATGCCCCCAACACTCACCTGTGACTCATCCCGAGTCACTCTGATCTAGGTAACTCTACCTCAAATGAATCGATCTTGGCTCGAGCTGCCTCAACCTGTTGCTTCTCCAGAGCCTTTTGCTCGATGAACTCCTGAATATTATTCTCCGTCACAGGTCCTTCCAAGTGTTGTTCTACTGTGGTGACCACTTTTTCTAGTTCTGCACCTCATCCTTTAATTTCCTCAAAAAGTATGCAAGTTGCATATTGCACTGGCTGGAGGCACCGAGCCACTTCCATAACCTTGCTCTGTATGGGATGGACTTGCTGCTGAACCATGCACTGTTCCTGAGACCTTTTCATCCTTTTGATCACTGAAAAAGGCTTCAACTATGCTTGCACTGATGCTGCTTGCTTCTTTGCCTCCTAGAGCTATGGCTCTAGTGTCCTTAGTTTGGCGTCCTCTGCAAGACGCTCGTAATTCTATGCACTTCGACTGTTGAGCTGTTTACATTCCAAGGCCAATGCCTTGATTCTTTGGACTACGCTCCAGGCATTTTCTTCTCTCTGGTCTCGCACTTATTTTGGAGTGCTTGGCACGACTTGTAACTCCAGTTCTGCTACCCTCTATTGGAGCTGCTAAATGGATTCAAAAAGCTTCGCCACTTGGTCTTCTACTGGGTCTTCTTCGATCCAATCTAAGCCCGTCACAGAGTGAAGTTCTCTAGTGACTACTTCTTTCAATCCAATCTTCTCTGCGAGCAACTTTTCTTTCTCCTTTTGGATCTACGCTCTATCATCTTCAAACTTGGATTGGATGCCATCTTTTTCTTGCTGCACAACTTGACGTTGCTCTATGGATTCCTCTTGTTCTTGCTTCAAGGCCTCTGTGGCCTACTCTTTTTCTTCCTGAATACGATGAAGGCGAGCTTCGGTCGCATCTTTTATTCTATGTAGCTGTGTAGGTTCATCTCCCAACTCTGTTCCTTCTAATGATGGAGGTGCAGTAGACACAATGCGGTTGGAGTAGAGGGCTTGCTGTACCCTTTTCAGATCTGCTTCGATCCTATCAAACATGGTCTCCTGTTTTGCTTTTCCTCTTTGCAAGATATCCTCCGAGGTGTCTGACACGAAAACAATGGTGAAATATATGTCATCCACTGTGAGCACAATCTGCATCTGTGGTTTAGTGGATTTTGACTTCTTCCGTGATGTAGGTTTCGTGGGGGAAACCTTTCTTTTCTTGGATGTCTTATCTTCATCAAGAGGATCCCTCAATGGTGTTACTTCACCTTACTTCTTCTTGTCTTCTTATTGTTTGTCCTCTTCTTTGTCTACTTCGTCACCTCCTCCTCCTCCAGGTGAATTTGAAGCAGTCTCTTCTGAGGCATTGTTCAATACTTGTACCTCTTCCTTCTTCTTCCTTCTGCTACTGCTGGGTGCATCATGCTCTTTGCGAGTAACCACAAGAATTCCAATGAGGTCGGGATCAGACAGTTTTTCCTGGTTGACTGGTATAAGGAACTCTGTAGGCCATTCCTTAGCGATTTATTCCATTTCCTCCTCTGTGAGATTACAATAAGAATGTATCTCTTCTTTATTTTTATCTGCGCACACAGTGATATAAATAAAATGCATGTCTACGCGAAACTTCACAAATAGTCTGAACCTGTGCAGGGTGTTTGGGGTCATACGAGGGAAAGAATCAATATCCCTCTTCAACTGTAGGTAGTATGTGTGGGAAACTATGTTGGAATGCCATTGCTTCGACATGTCACTCGAGTACCAGAGCATGGTGAACTTCACAACTAAGGGTTAAGACAACTCAATATTAGGGAAGGTCGCACCTTCCGACATCTCCCAAGCAATGAAGGCGATGAGGATAAACAACCAACTTAAATGAAACTCATAGCCCTGAACCTGAGCTTCGCGACAATCTTGTTCTAATTGGTTGACGAGATAACTCGCCCAGTTCATTTGGAGTCCTTCAATGCACTTTCCTGCGAGGTCAACAACAAACCCCGTGACCTGTGTAGGTCTATTCTTCCTTACTATCTTACCAACTCTCAACTGGCAGACTAGGCGTACTGCGCCATTCTGAATGGAGGCTACCTTGTAACCTCGCTTCCTCTTCTCCACATCAACATAGGTATCTTTAATCTTCTACGCTAGGGCGCGATCTGCAGCCTTCCCTGGATAAAAATCTGGTGGGTCTGGTCCTTGCATGCTTAATCCGATGGATCAATGCTGGATCGACGGTGATGCGTCTGTCTAGCCATAGATAACCACCATGGAAGCATGACATTAGGATTTTAATGAACGTGTTAACCTCCTGATACCTTCCAAAGTGTGGTATCTTCATTACGTTCAGGATGGTGGACCTTGCGATGACCATGGTCTATGGTTGGGGGATGATCTTCGATTTCTTCCCCTTTTTCTTGGTCAAATACTTATGTGGTGCGAGCATTCCATGGTTCTTGTAGTCTCCCAAGTTGAATTCACTGATCTTCAACGTCATTATCTGTCCTAGATGTGGTTCATCTGCATGTATCCACTTCGGTAGGTACACATTAATCAAGGTATAATCGAAGTCCCTTGGGACACTGTCGCGACTAACCACGCTAGCCAGAGGCATGATATAGTCGGGTAGGATAGATGGGATGATCTTCGCATTCACCAAGTCATCACAATACTTAGTTTGTTTCTCAGTCACATCTCGGGATGGTCCAGATCCACAAGCAGTCTACAGGGATGCTTGCACTCCTCTGGTCGACGAGGCTTGAAATCCGGTAGACATGACCTTCTCAGCCATGAGGTCTATGAGGATTTATTCGACATATTTATCTACTACGTTGAATTCACTCGACATGCATGCTCGAGGTTGGCGATCAAATACTCAATGTAAAAAACTGGGTGGCGAGGTCTTAATAGGCATAGTGCGAAAGCAACTAGTTCTCTGTGGGCTCAAATAATCACTATTTGAAAAAGTGTTCTCAGTGCAATACTCGATGGGATAAATAGCTAACATCATAACGGATTCCTCCAATGGGTAGGAACACCTTAATAAATGTAGTTCCATCCATTATGGCATGGTCCCAATGATCTAATGGCGATCTTTCCCTCTATAACTACGGTTCAAGCCATTATGGAGCATCATCCTAACAGTCAAGATACCTCCAATGGTCATATTACTTCGTCGTGGCAAAGTGCCAATATTCGTGTTGGAGTTACTTCACACACACCTATGATTTATTTTTTCTAAGGTTTTTCCTTGTTTATTAGTCATTATCCAGTCTCCAATATTTTAGAAGAGAATATTCCACCTGGAGAATATTCTCTTTCAGTTGACACTTCAGTTTGACTAGTTGAGTTGAGTTTAGATGTTGCACTGGGATCATCACCATGCAACATTGGGATCATCACCATGATAATTATACCTTTCCTTGGGATCATCACCAAACTGGCACATTAGCCTTGATTTCCTGATTTAACTCCTCACTACTCTCTGTTCAGTCAGTTAATTGAAGACCAGTTGACAAGTTAACTCAACTAAGTGGTAGTTCACTTCTGTAACTGCCTGAGAGACTAGAATAGGTGGAACTTCACTCCCATAACTGCTGGTGTGTGTCCAGATCACTATAGACCACCACTATGGCACATTGGTTATCCTCAAGTCAAACTCATTGAGTTATACAGAGTATATCATGTCTAAACTATTCATTTTTCACAACAGTTAATGATAATTCTTTCATTCTTTCTCTTCTTCTTCTTATTTCTCCAATCATCTATGAAAATGTGTGTATTATTGTTTAGCTAGATCTATTCAGCGCAGGTTCAACACATTTACACTTCGCTGTTCTTCTATCCCGACGAAGTTCAAGTTCTGTAAAGCTTCCTTCTGTGAAGTCTGCTCTAAGACTTCCTGTAATTTTTCTAACCTTGCTTTCTTCTTGCTGAGCTTTCTGGATTTCTTCCCTGTGATTTGAGTCACTGGGTTCCTCTTTCCATTATTGTTCTTATCTACTCTTAGAATAGTAACTTCGCACTGTTGTGGGTCATTTAAGGGTAATACTTCTTCTCTTTCTAGAGTAGGTGCTCTACTCTCTTGTACAGGCATGTGTTTCAAGTCTTCCCATGTTCTTTCAATTTTGACATCCAGATCTCTGGTCCTCAGTAGCTTCGATTTGTGCTTCCGTTCTTCTATTAAGTGCTCTATTCTCCTAGCCATGAAATTTCTTAGTTCTTTCTTTTTCTGTTCTAGATATTCCTCTTCTTGTTTCCTTCGTATCTAATCTTTCTCAATCCAGGTCTTTCCTAGCAAAATAGCAAATGGAGTGTTGTTCTCAACAAACTTAACGACCTCAAATTCTTCTTCCGTCGAAGTGCCATGTGCACTCATAGGTTTCTGGGTAAGTCTTCCACATAGGGTTATCATCTTCCCTCTAAATAATCCTATTCCTCCCAATGAAGGAACCATAGCAGGCTTTCCAAAATTTCCCAAGTTCTTTCTGTCATAATATTCACCTGTGTTTCCTCATCCAGAACACAGTCTATGTTGAAGTCTCCTATTCTTGTTTCTATACACTCTTTTTATTTTAAGATATTTGATAAATTGATGTCTTTGTGATCATTCAGGGTTTCTTTCATCTGTAATAATATAGTCTCCGATTATTTCTAGGGTTCTATCATGTCCTTAGTTTCTTGGCATGTCCTAATTAGTTTCTTTTCAACTTTAGCAATCATTCTAGGGCAATCCAAAACTTCATGGTCCATAGATTTACAACAAAGACAACTAGGACCTCTATCAGGGCATTCCTTAGAAAGATGTCCCAGTCTTCTGCAAATATAACAAAGAGTTAATCCTCTCTTTCTCTTAAATGATCCCCAACCTTTCATGTACTGTGCACTGGGGTCATAGTAACTAATCTGCAAAAAATTCTTTGTAGGATCCTGCATCCATTTGTTAGTACAAACATTCTTTCTATGCATAGGAATAACATATCTTTCATTACTTCTATCATATCTACTCATATCAAATCTTCTTTCTTCTAGTTGTGCCCTAGTTTTCAGACTAGGACAAAATCTATCAAACATACCTAGATTCATTCTTTCGAAACAAAATTTTTCACTTATCTTACCTTTTTCAGAGAACAAAGCTTTAATATATTACCTCTTTTCTTCAGATCCGATTCCCTTCTTAGCACAGAGCTTCACAATTCAAGTAGAATAATTCACACTCCAACAATAGATCTATGCACAAAGCTTTCTTTTCCTCAGTTCCCAACAATCACAGTTTCAGGTCCCGGAAACAGAACATTTTGTTGGCACACGGGCATACCTAGGTTCAACGATTCAAAAATGCACCAACAAAACCCTAACTACCGACCCTTTCGCTAACACCTAAGAAGCAGATGAAGTCTCACCCAAGGTAGAGGCAGGGATGGTTGCAGGACTCAAGTGTCTACAACCTAGCTAGGACACAGATCTGTGATTACAACACTTAGCAGAGCACTTTGCAATTCATATTCATTAGTAATTAACCCCCATTCACATCGCAGGTCAAAACCCTAGTTATAGAGTAGCACTGTATTCAACTAGATCTAACACATCCAAACACTTAGCATATATAAAAAGATCAGATATGGTATTCATTCACATTACTAAGCACTAAGCTACTATATCAGATACATCTAACTAACAGATCACAACACCAAGCATACACCAATCACATAAGAATCATAAGCACAAAGCAACCATAACATAGGATATACGTGGTTCACCCCAGTGTGGGGCTATGTCCACCAAATCTTCTTCTTCTTTATTGTCTTATGTCAATCTTCTTACATGCATAGAGCCTCAAAACCCACTCTGCATAGGAAAGGAGATCTATGCGCACCTCGCCAGATCATCCTTCCTTGAGCTAGGTTCAAACACAAAGTTGTTCTTACAATTTGCACACAAGCTTCTTATAATCACTTGCACTTAGCTCTACAAGTTCTTAGCACACAACATGCACGAAGCTTTCACAATTATTCACACTTAGCTCACCGATTGACTGACTGTTTCTTACATCACCTAGCTTACTATTTATACATTACAAAATGGGCCTAAACATGGGTAAACACATGGGCTGACATCCCATACCCATTGCATAAACCCTAAACCAAAAAATGCCCTAAAAAGGGGTCGAGATCCTGCGATCTCTGTTTCTCCTTCGACTAGCTTGTCGAAGTCCCAAAAATGGTCAAACGTGACCAAGTTTCTCCAAAACTTGGTCAAGGGTCAACAATATACATTCATTCGTTATATTTCTCCTTAGATCAATGATCTATTTAATCCATATTCAATAAGTTAAATATGGATGGGTACATGTAAACATAGTTAGGTAACTAACCAAACCCATAACTCAACTTGCAATTACACAAAATATATTTTTTGAACATTTATTACCATGTATGTGACTTTCCTTTGGGAAACCTGCATATACATGTGTTGTATAACTGTTAGGGCGTGTACAAATTCCAAAAATTTTTTTTTTAGAAGATCTCAAGGAGGTATGGGGAAAAGGTGTTTGCAAGTAGGATAGGGACCAAAACAATAAGATCATCAATGCTTCAATGGTG
The DNA here is from genome assembly GCA_009831015.1 of Picea engelmannii. Lineage (NCBI taxonomy): Eukaryota > Viridiplantae > Streptophyta > Pinopsida > Pinales > Pinaceae > Picea > Picea engelmannii. The sequence goes on along the minus strand of ML776556.1, from coordinate 909,193 downwards.
GAAATTGATGCTATAATAGTCTGGATGATCTTAACCAATGATTTTGTTAACTGTTCTTCTATATACTCCCTCATCAGAGAAACTGTTATCTCATGCTTGTTTTTTATTTAAAAGAATTCATTTTCCATTTCTCTTAAATCAATACTCAATTGGTGCAACATGTCCTCAATATCATCATTCTTATTTATGTATCGGACAAACCACCTCTCTACGTCTTCTTCAAAGAATTCAACCGAGTTACTAAACTCACTTGACCATGCAACTTTTCATGCTTCTAGTTATTCCAATAGTTGCTCCTTAGACATAAGTATGGTATCTATTAATAAATTAGGGATATATAATTATTTTGTAAGGTCAACAAGTTTTAGAAATAGGTCAACTCTCTTGATTTTAACAACATCCAATTCAGAAAAAAGTTCTATTAAACATTTGATCATTTTCAACCAACAAGCATTAATATGCTTCATTTGAATATTGGAGGGAACATTTTTTCCTCTTCTGTGGGTATCGCTCAGGCTTGAAAATTTTGCTACAACGTTCCCACAAGTTCCTTGTAAAAACCTTCATCATTATCTAAGTCCTTTTAGAGATATTCTCTAAATTTCATAATCCTTGTTGAGAAATGGGTTGAATTTTGTGCTAACTCCCATATTTCAAGGATTAAGTATATTATTTTATGGATACCATCTCCAACATTTTTTTTAAAATCCAACAACAAATTGGATGAACCCCTTAATTTGGAATTTCTTTCAGGGACGTGTTCAAGGGTAAGTATTGGCTGAATTTTAGTTAAAGGCTAAGCAAATAAAGGTTTTGGAATTAAAGTTTTCTCCAATTCCTTCATTCTTTCTTTTAAAATTAAATTTTATTTCTTGATATAAAAAATGGATTATTTTAGTGCTTCCCTGGTTGCCTCGTGAAATTGCACTATTTTCGAGGGTGTTGTTGGGTCTCCTTTTTGACATCCACTCACACCTTACTTTTGTGATCTATATTGAATATGTTGCCTAAAACTATGAGTAATCCATTCATTTTTCTCAATGATACACTCATTTGGCTATCTCTTGGTGTACATAAGGTAATAAACGTTTAACCTATGATTTTCATGGTTTATTGATAGTTAGAATAGTTATCTATGTTCTTTATTCCATCTAATAGCCTTGTTGTGGAAATCATATTAAGACAAGGTTCTAAGACAACACTCAAGGTCATATGGTACTCACACGCCAAGTCATCCGGTACTAGAAGGTTCTATAGTCATCCGATACCTATGCTCATTCAATACTCACATGCCAAGTCATCCAATACCATAAGGTTCTACTGTCATTTGATACTTGTGCTAATCCAATACCAGTGTTTGTTTTCCACCTGTGCTCATTGTTGGACAACTGAGGGGGGGGGGGTGAATCAATTGTTACCGTGCTTAAACAATTTATGCTTCTTTTAAAATATTTACAAGGCACTCAATGATGATCACAATAATGCAGGGAAATAAACAATGGCACATTCAGCATCAGTCACATATATGAGAAACACAGAGACAGATATTTCCTGAGGAAACCCATACAGGGTAAAAACCTCTTTTTCTTTATATGATAAGTAATAGTTACATTATTTACATTATCATACATATGAGCAGCAACTCATAATGAGGCTACAACCTCAATTTTGCAAGCTGCTACTTGCTGAGAGCACCAACTCTCTATTTTCTCTAGCACCAACTAGAAGGAAGCACCAACTCCCTGGTTTCTCTAGCACCAACTAGAAGGAAGCACAAACTCCCTGAGTGTTTCCAGCACCAACTAGATGGAAGCACCAACTTCCAATCATACAGGCACCAACCTATATAACAGAGAACAAGAGTTCTCCCTTGCACCACCCTACCACCCTGGTTTCTCTGTCTACAACCAGATGGAAGCTACAACTCCCAGTGTTCAAGCACCCACTTGAACCTATGAGGACAACAATCCTCCCTAGCACCTCCCTTCCACCCTGAATTATAAATTCTTTGTTACTAAAACTTATTACAACGATATAAAGTTATTCAATGGCTTACCAACCTTGTCGTTGTTTTGTTACACTGCTCTACCCCGTCTGCATCAATGTCTTCTGCACACCCCTTGCACTTTCTTTTCTTCTGCCTTTTATGATCTATGCGCCATATCCCTTCAATGCACCATTCCTTGACTGTGCATTTATGCTCCTGCGCTCTGCCTCCTTGCACACCCCTTGCACTTTCTTTTCTTCTGCCTTTTATGCTCTATGCACCATATCCCTTCAATGTAGCATTCCTCAACTGTGTATTTTTTCTCCTGCGCTTTGCCTCCTTGCACACCCCTTGAATTATCCTCCACATCGACAACCCTTATCTCTTCTTTGTTCAGCATTCTTATAGTCTTTTTTATCTTTGTGCATGCAATATTCGCAATGCCTCTGCATGCTCACTCCATGCCAAATTCCTCCACATCTTGAGTGCTCTGCGTGATCATCATCGTGACTCTTTAGCTTCTCTGGCAGTTCAACCCTTGTGTCTATCATCACTAGGTGTTATGCAGAGATTCCTTTTTCTCTCTCGCAGTTGAGACTCTTCATCTTCTCTGTTACAGTCGAGCTCATCCTTTCCGTTTCAGTTATGAGCTCCAACCCTCATCTAGCTGTCAATTTCCTCCATGAATCATCTTCATTCCACTGGCAGATTCCATGTAACTCTTCAGCTCCTCTGGAAATCACACAGAAGTCTCTTCGCATCCTCTGGTAGAAACCATCAATGGTTTCTAGCAGTTACACTGTGAGGGGAAACATTATCCCTCCGATCGTGATCATATTTACTAGCACCGTTGGATTAACTCTATCATTATTTATTCGTTTCACACTTTCGCAAATCGAGGATACGCCGATGAGACATCTTGACTCTCCATGTTGCGAGCTCCAAAAAGGAGCTTGGCTTCTCTAGCTCCCTCCTTCATCTTCCGCTGATGTGACCAATGGTTGCGACCACAGGTTGAGACAAAACGTGTTTCACATTTCAACATTTCGGGGTTTCGACACTCCTATGGTAGAGTCTCTTGACGCTCCATGTCTCGATATCCGAAGCTTCAAAATGGAGTCGGATCAACGGTCCAAACTCTAAGTGATTCGACAGTCCTAATCTTTTTGTGATTTTGTATATCGCGATATCGGGGTTCGCGACTTCGGGACTCCTATGGTAGGAGTTCTTGCCTCTCCAAATTGCGATTTGTGAAACTCCGAAATGGAGTCGGATCGATGGTCTAGATCGCACCTTGATCTGACGGCTACAATTAAATCGCGATTTCAGTATTCCCGTGGTGAATGTTATTTTACATATCTAACTCCTCATTTTCGAAACTCCAAAGTGATGTAAACTTGCTGAAGTCACACATGGATTGACATGTGTCGAATAACTGCCATGTGTCACTCTGATTCATGACTTATTTGTGCCTGAAATGTTGAATCAGTTTGACACTTGTCATTATCTGGTTGTGCCATGTGTTCTTAGCTGACGTGGTTTGCTGACATGAGTTGGATAGACGGTCTAGATGTGATCTTGATTCAACAGCTCAGATCATATCGGGATTTCGGCAGTCCTGTGGTATTGTTTCTTGCCTCTCCAAGTCGTGATTCACGAAACTCCAAGATAGAGTTGAGATCAACGGTCCACGATCTCGATGACTCTACGGTCCAGATCTCATCGTGAATTCACATCTCACGATTCCTTCGATGGAGGTTCTTGTCACTCCAAGTCACGATAGGTGAAACTCCAAAATGGAGCTTAGATCAACGGTCCACATATTTTGGTGTATTGATGGTCAGGATATTTTCGTGATCTCGCATCTCGCTGATCCTTAGATGGAGGTGCTTGTCACTCCAAGTCGTGATAGGCGAAACTCTGAGATGGAGCTTTGACATGCTCTGATCTTCTGCCACACATCCCTCTTGAATTAACGGTCAAGATTTTATCGAGACTTCGCAACTCCATGAGCCTTCGTTGTTCCTGATCAACGGTCCATATTTGACCTCGATCTAACGGTTGACATTATTTCACGATTTTGCATATCGCGGATTCGAGAAGTTAGGGAACCTCGTTCCTTTGAATTTCCAGTCAATGATATGATGATCTTCTGCCATGCGTCCTCTTGATCAATGGTCCATGACTATCCCCGATGGACGGCCAGGATTCCTTCGCGATTTCGTCAACCTTTGCGATTTCATCCACTTTGCGATTTCGTCACTTCGCGATTTCGCTGTTCTTGCCATCGCTGTTCTTTGCCATTGCTAATATTTTCCATCGCTGTTCTTGCCATCAATGACAAGCTTACTCCCAACTATAAACCTTCCAACAATCTACCCCTTTGGCATTGATGACAACCCTGAACGGCTACGCTAATCTGTTTGGACTTCCAACTGTAGCATCCGATCCGGACAACTCCTTTTCTCCCCCTTTGACATCAATGTCAAAGAAAACACGCTCCCCCTGAGCTGTTGCATTAATTTTAGGAGGTATCAGATATGAAACCAATACATGACTCCCTCTAAGAGGATGGAATCTCTTATATGTGATATGGGATGACACCCAACTTCTGTCTGAGATATTCAAATGGTGTCTTGGCTAGGGGTTTAGTAAAGATGTATGCAATTTTTTCTATAGTAGGAATGTAATGGACCTGAAAAATATGATTGGTAACCTATGCTTGGTCTTGGAGTGGAAGACATGATTTTTAGACACACTGATGGCACTAGTGTTATCACAATGAATTGGGATCGGTGCAGTGTATTTTACCTCCAAATCTGCAAGTGTCTAAATCATCCATAATACCTGAGTGCAACAGGTAGTAGTAGCAATGTACTCTGCCTCTGTGGTTGATAAAGAAATGGAACCTTTCTTTTTACTAAGCCAGGATACTAAGGAGTCACCCAGGAAGAATGCTCCTCCACTGGTGCTTTTTCTCTTATCAACATAGTTTGCCCAATCTGCATCTGAATAAGAAGTCAACTAAAGATTTTGATTTCTGGGATACCACAGACCATAAGTCATTGTTTCTTTCAAATACCTGAATATCCTTTTGACAGCTTGCAAATGACTTTGTTTAGGTGCAACCTGATATCTTCCTACCATTCCTACAACATGCATTATGTCTGGGCGAGATGCTGTGATGTACAACAATCTTCCTATCATTGATCGATATGAGCTTTGATCAACATCAGGTGAATCATCATCCTTGCTTAATTTACATCCAGTTACCATAGGTGTACCCACAGGTTTAGAATCTTCCATTTGAAACCTTTT
>ML776556.1:888060-903233 GCA_009831015.1 Picea engelmannii | reverse complement strand
GGGCGCAAATGTTTCACCAAAATCCAGTCCTTCTATATGAGCATAGCCTTTACAGACTAACCTTGCTTTGTTCCTAATAACTTGTCCTTTCTCATTCAACTTATTCTTAAAGATCCATTTGGAGCCAATGACGTTTTTTCCTTCAGGTCTTTGAACCATCTCCCACATATTTTTTTTCTCAATTTGATCAAGTTCATCATTCATTTCTTTAACCCAGTGATCATCTTTGCTAGCTTCATTGAAATTCTTGGGTTCTAGCATGGATATGAAAACTATATGAGATTGTTTGGTGGTTTTGATTAGCTTTCTCCTAGTTTGTACACCTTTGTCTTTTTCTCCAATTATTTGACTTGCAGGATGATTCTTTTGAATGATTCTGGAGGAGGAATTTGAAGTTGACTGCTGAATTGAGTCTGTCTGAGTGTCTGAGTTTTCATCTGATTCATAGTCTTCGTTTTCTAATTCTTGGACATGTTTATCTTCAGCTTCAGCTGTGTCTTCTATAGAAGACTCATTTCTATACATCTCTCTTGCTGGGATTCCTTCATCAACTTTTACATCAATACAATCAACCATTTTATGCAACCTCTTATTATAGCATCTGTATCCTTTATTGTTTGTAGCATACCCTAAGAAGATACCTTCATCATCCCTATCATCATATTTTCCAAGGTTTTCATCATTATTCTTTATATAACATTTACTCCCAAAGACTTTGAAGTGTTTAGTTGAAGCAGGTCTTCCAAACTACAGTTCATAAGGTGTCTTGTCACTTTGTGGTCTGAGGTGGGATTTGTTAAGAACATGGACTATTGTGTGTATTCCTTCTACCCAGTAGGTTTGACCAATGTTCTTCTCATTCATCATTGACCTGGCCATTTCCTGCACTGTTCTGTTTCGCCTCTCAACAAATCCATTTTGTTATGGAGTTCTTGGGATTGTGTATTCTCTCTTGATCCCATGTTCATCACATAATTCCTTGAAGTCTCTTGACATAAAATCTCCTCCCCGATTTGATCTTACTACCTTTAACCTCTTGCCTGTTTGAGTCTCTGTTAAAGCCTTAAATATTTTAAACTTCTCAAATGCTTCATTTTTTCTTTGAGAAAGGCAACCCAAGTAAGTCTGGAGTAATCATCGATAATCAACATGAAGTAGTTTTATTTCCCTGTGCCTTCCTATCTTGATGGTCCACATAAATCCATATGAAATAGTTGGAGTGGTTTCTCTGTTGAAGTAAAGCTCTTGGACTTAAACTGTGTCCTGTTTTGCTTCCCTACTTGACAGGGTTTACACATTGAATCTTGGGGCTTTGATATTCTCAGAAGATCTTTTACTGCCTTGAGGTTTTTGAGTTTGATTAAGTGGTCAAAGTTAAGATGTCCAAGTCTTCTATGCCATAACCATCTTTCATCATGTTTTCTTAGATGACATTCTTCTCTATTTTCTTTCAGCACATATACATTATTTTCTGTCCTTATGCTTTTGGCCACCACTTGTCCTGAGTTTACAGACTTTATCTTGCAATCCTTGGACGTGAACAACACTTCGCATCCTTTGTCACACATTTGACTTACACTGAGCAGATTATGTTTCAGCCCATCCACAAGTAGAACATCTTGGGATTTTCCTTTTCCATTACTTAAGCTCACCATCCCTTTGCCTTTCATTTTCTCTAGAGCATCATTTCCAAAGGTTACGCTTCTTGATTTGCTTTCACTTAGAGATATAAACTTGCCTTTGTCTCCCGTCATGTGTTTGGAGCATCCACTGTCTATATACCAAGGGTTCATTTTTCTTTGAGCAGACAATACTAATCCACACTTGTCACTTTCCTTCTTCTTCCAAAACTTGGCATTTTCAACAGGGGATTTCGAATCTGGTTCATAGTTCCTTAACCAACAGTCAATAGATTTATGTCCAAAGTTATGATAGGTGTAGCATTCAACCTCATTATTCAATAGGTCAAACTTATTGTTGCAGTGTTGCCTACTTATTGGCTGTTGATTATTTCTTGGCTTCCTTAGTTGTATGTGTCTAGACTTAATTTGGCAATTTGCAGTCTGTGAAGGATTATTACTTGACTGTATCATTCTTTGTTGTGGGAAGTATTTATTCCTTTGAAATCTTAATTGCTCATGTCTAAGTCTTAAGGAGCAATTTACAGCTTTGTGACCAAAGTTAGAACAGTAGAAACAATAGCCATAGACAAATTCTTTGTACCTGGAAAGTGGTTGTCTTCTTTGAGTAAATAGATTTCTTTCTTTCCGATGTCTTTCAGCAGAGAGCGCATTGTTTCTTTGTTCTACAGATTCAGTGCTGGCACCTTTTTCTTTACTCGTCCTGGGCGGCTGATTGTCTTCCTTTGTTTCTGCAAGTTTGTTATTGTCATTGGTTGTACTTTTGACAAACTTGATGGGTTCTTCATTTCCTGGCTTCCCACTGCTTGATCCCTCTTCATAACCCAAACCAATTTTCATCTTTGGATTCCTTTGCTGATTCAGAACGGTGGCTAATCCTTCTGAGGCTTTGATACTTGACAGATTCTGATTATACAAGGCTTGAAATTTCTCCATTTCTTTCCTTGTTTTCACTACTTCTTGTTCTAATGATTCACATCTTGCCTTCTTTTCTGATAGTTGTTGTTTCAGAATCTCTTCGATTTTCTTTGCCTCTTCTAATTCTACTTTTAGTAGGATAAGTTCTTCATTAGGTTCTTTACTGTCTTTCTCAAACTGTATCAAAAATTGTCTTTGCTTTCTGTTCTTGATTCTTAGTCTGTCAATCTCTTCCAATGCACTGATCAGTTCTCCTTCCATGTCAACCATAGCTTCTTCTTCATTCACATCACTCCCTATGCTATTATTGTCATAGTCCTCTTTGGCCATAAGTATGAAGTCATTTAGTTTATCTTCAATAGATGAATCATTGTCTTCATCATCTGAAGGATCATCATCATTGTTTACGCAAAGACTTTTCTTCTTAAAGTTATTCTCTTTAAAGAAATTTCTGTGTTTGTATTTCTCCTCATCATCACAAGTCCGATCCTTTCCTTTGTGGGGACATTTATTTGCAAAAAGACCTATCCTACCATAGTTAAAGCATTTGAAAGGCAGTTTACCTTTGTATTTTCCTGATCCCTTCTTCAGTCTCTTCACAAATTTTGCTTCAATTTCTTCGGGCTCAGAATCCTCATTCTTGCCTGCTTTAAATGATGCTTCTCTGGAGGTGGGTTTATCTTTAACTATTCTCATTTCATATGCAGTCAATGTTCCTAGAAGTTGATCAAACTGCAAGGTTTTTGGATCATTAAGTTCTTCTATAGTAGAGACCTTCGGGTTGAACCTATCTGGGAGAGATCTCAAGATTTTCTGAACTAAAGAAGGTTCTCCAATTGTTTCACCAGGTGCCTTCATTGTATTTACCATTTCTTCTACTCTCAGAAAGTATTTTCCAACAGTTTCATCTTCCTTCATCTTCAGCTGTTCAAACTGTATTCTGTAGGTTTGAAGCTTTGCATCCTTTACCTTCTCATTACCCTCATAACTGCTAATGAGTTTGTCCCACATTTCTTTGGCAATTCCTAGGTGCATAACTTTTACGGATTCTGCTTCTGCAAGCCCACTCAAGATAGCATTCATAGCCTTAGCGGTGAAGCTAAATTCTAGTTTGTCATCCTTATTAGCTAGCACAACTGGCTTTACATAACCAATATCTACCACATCCCAGACATCTGCACCTAAAGCCATTATGTAGGTTCTCATTCTAACTTTCTAGAAGGCAAAGTTAGTTCCATTGAACAGAGGGGCCTTATTGGTTGAATTTCCTTCATGGCTTGACATGTTTAAGCTCTAGGATCTACCCTTAGATAAAAGGGGCCGGCTCTGATACCAATTGTTGGACAACTGAGAGGGGGGGGGGTGAATAAGTTGTTACCATGCTTAAACAATTTATGCTTCTCTTAAAATCTTTACACGACACTCAATGATGATCACAATAATGCAGGGAAATAAACAATGGCACATTCAACATCAGTCACATATATGAGAAACACAGAGACAAATATTTCCCGAGGAAACCCATACAGGGTAAAAAGCTCTTTTTCTTTATATGATAAGTAATAGTTACATTCTTTCCATTATCATACATATGAGCACCAACTCATAATGAGGCTACAACCTCAGTTTTGTAAGATGCTACTTGCTGAGAGCACCAACTCTCTATTTTCTCTAGCACCAACTAGAAGGAAGCACCAACTCCCTGGTTTCTCTAGCACCAACTAGAAGGAAGCACCAACTCCCTGAGTGTTTCCAACACCAACTGGATGGAAGCACCAACTTCCAATCATACAGGCACCAGCCTGTATAACAGAGAACAAGAGTTCTCCCTTGCACCACCCTGCCACCCTGCCACCCTGGTTTCTCTGGCTGTAACTAGATGGAAGCTACAACTCCCAGTGTTCAAGCACCCACTTGAACCTATGAGGACAACAATCCTCCCTAACACCTCCCTTCCACCCTGAATTTTAAATTCTTTGTTACTAAAACTTATTACAGCGATATAAAGTTATTCAATGGCTTACTAGCCTTGTCGCTGTTCTGTTACACTGCTCTTCCCTATCTGCATCAATGTCTTCTGCACACCCCTTGCACTTTCTTTTCTTTTTCCTTTTATGCTCTATGCACCATATCCCTTCAATGCACCATTCCTCGAATGTGCATTTATGCTCCTGTGCTCTACCTCCTTGCACACCCCTTGAACTTTCTTTTCTTCTGCCTTTTATGCTCTATGCACCATATCCCTTCAATGCACCATTCCTCGATTGTGCATTTATGCTCTTGCGCTCTGCCTCCTTGCACATACCTTGAATTCTCCTCCACATCGACAACCCTTATCTCTTCTTTGTTCAAAATTCTTATAGTCTCTATTGTCTTTGTGCATGCAATATTTGCAATTCCTCTACATGCTCACTCCACGCCAAATTCCTCCACATCTCGAGTGCTCTGCGTGATCATCATCTCTACTCTTCATCTTCTCTGGCAGTTCAACCCCTGTGTCTATCATCACTAGGTGTTATGCAGAGATTCCTTTTTCTCTCTCGCAGTTGAGACTCTTTGTCTTCTCTGTTACAGTCGAGCTCATCCTTTTTGTTTTAGTTATGAGCTCCAACCCTCATCCAGCTGTCAATTTCCTCCATGAATCATCTTCATTCCACTGGAAGATTCCATGTAACTCTTCAGCTCCTCTGGAAATCACACAGAAGTCTCTTCGCATCCTCTGGTAGAAACCATCAATGGTTTCTAGCAGTTACACTGTGAGGGGAAACATTAGCCCTCCGATCGTGATCAGATTTACCAGCACCGTTGGATTAACTCTATCGTTATTTATTCGTTTCACACTTTCGCAAATCGGGGATTCTCCGATGAGACATATTGACCCTCCATGTCGCGAGCTCCGAAAAGGAGCTTGGATGCTCTATCTCCCTCCTTCATCTTCCGCCGATGTGACCAATGGCCACGACCACAGGTTGAGCCAAAACGTGTTTCGCATTTCGGCATTTCTAGGTTTCAACACTCCTATGGTAGAGTCTCTTGACGCTCCATGTCCTGATATCCGAAGCTCCAAAATGGACTCGGATCAACAATCCACACTCTAAGTGATTCGACAATCTTGATCTCTTCGTGATTTTGTATATCGCGATATCGGGGTTCGCGACTTCAGGAATCCTATGGTAGGAGTTTTTGGCTCTCCAAATTGTGATTCACGAAACTCCGAAATGGAGTCGGATTGACGGTCTAGATCGCACCTTGATCTGATGGCTACAATTAAATCGCGATTTCGGCATTCCTGTGGTGAATGTTCTTTTACATCTCCAACTCCTCATTTCTGAAACTATGAAGTCATGTAAACCTGTTGACATCAAACATGGATTGGTACGTGTCGAATAACTGCCACGTGTCACTTTGATTCATGACTTACTTGTGCCTGAAATGTTGAATCAGTTTGACACTTGTCATTCTTTGGTTGTGCCATGTGTTCTTAGCTGACGTGGTTTGCTGACGTGAGTTGGATCGACGGTCCAGATGTGATATTGATTCAACGACTCAGATCATATCGCGATTTCTCATATCGCAATTTTGGCATTCCTGTGGTATTGTTTCTTGCCTCTCCAAGTCACGATTCATGAAACTTCGAGATAGAGCTGAGATCAACGGTCCATGATCTCGATGACTCTACGGTCCAGATCTCATCATGAATTCGCATCTCGCGATTCCTTTGATGGAGGTTCTTGTCACTCCAAGTCACGATAGGCAAAACTCTGAAATGGATCTTAGATCAATGGTCCATGTCTTTTGGTGTATTGACGGTCAGGATCTTTTCATGATCTCACATCTCGCTGATCCTTAGATGGAGGTGCTCATCACTCCAAGTCGCGATAGGTGAAACTCCAAGATGGAGCTTTGACATGCTCTGATCTTATACCATGCGTCCCTCTTGGATTAACGGTCAAGATTTTATCAGGACTTCGCAACTCCACGAGCCTTCGTTGTGCCTGATCAACGGTCCATATTTGGCCTCGATCTAACGGTTGATATTATTTCGTGATTTTGCATATCACGAATTTGAGAAGTTAGGGAACCCCGTTCCTTTGAATTTCTAGTCAGCGATATGATGATCTTCCACCATGTGTCCTCTTGATCAATGGTCCACGACTGTCCCTGATGGATGGCCAGGATTCCTTCGCAATTTCGTCCACCTTCACGATTTCGCCGCTTCGCAATTTCGTCCGCCTTGCGATTTCCTCACTTCGTGATTTCGTTGTTCTTGCCATCACTGTTCTTTGCCATCACTGATCTTTTCCATCACTGTTCTTTCCATCAATGACAAGCTTACTCCCAATTGTAAACCTTCTAACACTCATCCGATACTAGCATCCTACAGGCATCCGATACCAGATATAGTTCAAAAATTTGGAATGCTTCTAGAGGAAAATAAGGGAGATGGGTTTTTTCCAGAGCGACGTCGACATGATTTTAGAAGTGTTATAATTCAACCATATTGCACGTGTGGACCTCCAACTCAGGGGGAAATATTCTACAAAAATTAGTAAAAATCTCAAACTGCCAACTTGCGCCTCAATTTCCGTGCATATGGAAAATTGATTAACATGCGAGTGGGTTTGAAAAATTCAAAATGGTTTAAGATTTATGGGTGGATATTCAACTCGAATATGCCTAAATTGATGAAAAACCCAATTTTTTGAGATTTGTGCCCACAAATGTAAAATTCGAGATATGTGTTGATATTATGGTAGCTGCAGGAGGTATTTACCTCCACATGTAAACCTAATGAGAATAGAATATTCCAGGAAACAAGAAGAAACCCTAATGAGTTGGCTAATAACCCTAGAAGACAAGTCGACTCAAGAGGATAATTTGTATTAGGTTATTAGCTTCCAAGAGAAGAAGTATTATATACTAAGTAAATAGGCACCCAGAATGAGAAGTCGACCGAGCCAGTTAGACAGAATTAGTATAAATACAGGAGGCCAATATTCATTCTGGCAGGCATTCTCAGAACTGTAGAGCTCACTTGTGTGCACTACAGTTAGCCAATTTGTGCGCAAGTTTGGAGGAGAAGCTGTTGTTGCAGCTAACAGATTACGTTTTGTCTTGGACTATCTCTTGGTTATGGTTTGGACTATCTGATCAGCTCTTGTTTGGTGCGCTATCCTTGGAGAAAGGTGCGCTACCCTTTGTTTGGCTATCTAGCCTAGGGTTTTCTTCCAAAATGATTCTCTGTCAAGGTTAAGGTGCTCGAAGGGTGGCTTCAGCCTATGGTTGGGTGACAATAGTGATATTGTCTATGGTTAAACAAGAACATCCATCATATTCTAACAATATGAACTTTAGGATTTGATCTCAGCCACTCCCTAATGGTTTTTTTAATGTATAAATAAGACCTCATAGGTTTGAGAGGGTGGAATTGTTATGCTGTAGATTTGATTCTTGAAGACTGTTGATTGTACACATGTTTATGAAGTAATTACATAGATTGCAGTTCATGGAATTTATGCGTGTGATCAAATCTTTCCTTCTATAAGTTTCTTTTAAAGCTACCTTATTGGTATGAAAAGGGCCCACCAACCCAACAAGGTAAGATTCTTTTTATATTTTGTGTAGATATAATTATGGTTTGTGTGGATAAAAAAATTATGTGTTTTGATCAAAGTATCTAATTTTTCTTTTGTGTGTTCTAGTAAAGCATTTGATAAAATGTAATATAGATTTGTGGCAATTCTGAGTGTGTGAGATTTCTGAGTGTAATATAGGTTTCTAATTAAGTACTTGTTATCCTTGTGTGTGTGTGTGTGTGTGTAAACAATCATTTGTTAGATTGAATGCTTTCATGTTTGTTTCTATTTTGCAAATCTAGGGACAATCAAGATCTCCATCTCTCACCCTACATGAACCTATAATGGAGTATCTCACTACACTTAGAGTTTCTTCCAACATTGATTAGGTTATATCTTGAAAATATAGGAACAATCAAGATCTCCAAATCTCACCCTACATGAACCTATAATGGAGTATCTTACTACACCTAGTATTTCTTCTAGGATTGCTTGATCTTCCTTTTAAAAATGTGCAGAGTGTTAATTACAAATTGTTGTTAAATTATTTGCCACAAAAAACAGAGTCAAAGTTCATCTTTCCCTTTCATGATCCTGTAATGAACATATTCATTACCCGAGCAAGAGTCTTTAGATCACATGCTTGTTGAGATTTTGTTATGAGTTTTTCTTTCAGGTTTCTAAACTGTGTGGAGAGTATTGTTTGAAGAATGTGAAACAGAGTATTGGTTTTGAAGTGTTTCTTATGTAGGCTATACTCACCAGACATAGTTAAATCACCTATTTCCGACACATATAGTGTAACAACTCTGCTGATTACGAATCATGGTCGATAATTTATGTCTGGTAATATATTATACATATAATTGCACCAACATTTTGGCGTCGTTGTTGGCGAGTTGTAAACGGTAATAGGTAGTATTTGAATTAGATTGATTTAATGGTTTTGGATTGGTTTGAAGGACAACCTAAGGGAAGAGAGAAGATGATAAGACTTGAGGGAAGAGACCATGCATCCACTTTAGTGGGGTTGCTCTAAAGTTAGGTTGTCCTCTCCCTTTCATGCAAAAGTGTTTTTTTTAATGCAAGTGTGTTTTTCCTTCTTTTATGCAAAAGTGTGTTTTTATTTATGCAAATTTAGTTTTATTTATGATGAGATGACTTGTGCGAACCAATAACTTGGTGACACGAGGGTCCCAGTAACACAAGGAGTTCAAGTTTGGTGTGTTTTATTTTTGCAAATAGTTTTAATTTGTTAGTTTTAAAATTCAGATCTTTGATGATAAATCATTTTTGGGGTATTGTAAGAACCCCTGAGTACTAATCCGTGTTATGAGACAAGATCTACCAACCAATAGATGAAGGATAATTATTATTTTATTGAGCAAAAAAATAAATGGTACTTCAAGGAATTTCCCAAACCTTGATAGCAAATGGAGACCTACCTACATATTGAGCGGAGAAAATCCTCATTGCAATCAAAGGCCTATATACATATGAGGTAGACCAATTTTGGGTTACAGTTAGAGACTTATCTATATCTCAAGAAGGAAGAAAACATAAAGAGACTTATGAGCCATATCAAGTAGAAAATATGGAAGTTCGTGAACAACATCTAGAGGAGATCCAAGAGTCATGGACCATATCTGAGGAGCAACCACTTGAGCCAAAAATTGAATAATTTTTGGCATGTTTGTCTCTATATACTTCATTTATTTTAGGGTGTGATGTCCAACTTTCCAAGGAATTACATGATCTGACATCCAGAGAGAGACAAGAGAGAAAATATTACATCGAAGCTTGGTTCCAGTATGTCGTCAGGCCACAACACCCTTCCATATTCTTGGCATCATATCTAGAAGAGAATATGGCCTCTCATATCTGGGAAACCATTGAGGTACCTTTTCCATATTTGGATACACGTATGCTTATAAATTTGTTTCGCACATGGCTGCAGTGGAAATTTTCCTATACTTGAAGAAATACTCACTCTTTCTCAATTAGAGTAGGATAGTAAATAGATAAATAAATGTTGCATATAAGTACAATGTAACATCTCTTTTGTATTTTTCATAAATGGGAATTCAATAGTTGACAAAGCAATCAATTTAAGATATTTGTTCCTCTCGTAGATTTCTTTAAAAAAAAAGTTATGACATTTTTTTTTGGAATCTTATGAGAAGGTAATCTCTTCAATAAATATTCTCTGCATGTGTACATAACACTAGAAGGGTATTTTCAAAAGTGGAGAAGGCATCCTTGTCAACAGGATCGGTGGTCTGTTTTGGGTCCAAAAGAAGAACTCTCTGTTTTCAACAATAGAATATTGTTTGTATAAGAATTATTCCTTCACTTTAGAATTTGGCACCCAACTATCAACTCTGGTTCCATTTATTTATCATTTCTAATGAAATTTAAAAATTCTTGTACCATCATGTTTTTTTTAGTTTTCAAGTGTGATACTTCAGCAAGATTAACAAAATTCACAAATATCTTCTCTTGATAGCATTAGCAGATTTATAAATTCTGATATACAATCAGTGATTGACATCATCTTCTATAGCTTGAAACTCAGAGTGTTCCAACCACAATGTGAGGCCTACAAGTTCCATTTTTAAGATCATAAAGTTTCAGTACCGTTCTATTCTGGTACTGCAGAATCCTATTACAATACTATAATGTTCCGGTACTATAGAATCCTGTTCCGATACTGCAAAATCTTGTTCTGGTACTGTCATGTTCCTTATTGCAAAATCTTGTTCTAGTAATGTCTGTTTCGGTAGTGCAAAAACTTGCTTTGGTACCAATCTGGTATTGATGCCATAGTGATATGATCTTTGTCCTGTACTTAACATTGTTTTCACTTCAGGTAATTGGAGGTACGGGATAATCTTTTCATGTTCTTTCTATCAAGAATCATTTAAGTTTTGTGATGAACTGTTCTTTACTCTCATGTACATCTTCCTCCTACATTGTTACACTCACCTATAAATGAATGATCCTTGCTATCCTTTAAGGATATATTTTCACATTTAAATCTATATGATAATGGGTGTATATGTCTTATTACCTCATCATTCTGAAAAAAAGTGATTAATAATTGAAATATCCATTGAAAAGTGGTGACACTATTATGTTTAATACTAACCTAGTTGATTTAACAAGTTCTTATCCAAGTTTCTCTTTATAAGTTTCTCTTGGGAGGTATTGATGAAAACCTCATGCGGTGGACCACCCTTGCAAAACCTCAATGAACTTTCATGATAACCCTAATAGGATTAACTAGAGGGACCTCTTAGTCATTATTCAAGATGTTCCATTATACATTGAATAGTTGATATTTAAGGCTAATGTAGATGATGTCACCCTTGGGATAATTTCAAGCAATTAATTATGTGCCTAATTACTCTAAAACACTCTCGTACCACTTTCCTTCCTTATACTCTAAAGTTGTCAATGAACAATATACATCATTCTAAATATTTTGAGTAATATAATTAAAAGGAAGTATCGGGAAGTACAAGTAAACCTCCAGAGGTATTGAACATGCCTACTGGCAGCAGGCCCATGCTTGTATGGTACTAATGTAAACCCGTCGGAGTACTAAAAAGGACTGTTGGCAATGGGGCTATGTCAGGTAAAGGGAGTTGAAAAACATAAATTGGCATACCTAAAACTAAACAAAAAACCTTGGGTCTCATTTTAAAGAAATCATTATCAAATCAAGGCTAGGATATGGCCTTTATATCTCTAGGATGATGTTCTTAAGAACCTTCAAGTATCCACTTTAGGGTTCTATATTTAAAATAAATAGGTTTTCATGAAAGTGGGACCCTCAATATATGTAATTCACCCTACCTAAGAAAAAAAAGATTCATATCTATAAAATTGGATAAGAAACAAGTTAATCATCTTGGGATGTATTCTTTTATGTGTTTCTCTCTTCAAAATGGATCTAAACTATGCTTATATTAGTTTTATTTTAAAGATAATCTAGGTAGGGGGCCTATTAGTCAAAGTCATTATGAAAACTCTTGGCCACTATCCTATAATCATATTAGAGTCACATCTGACCCTTTCTCCTAATTATGATCCACAATAGATTGGATAAGACTTAACGTAAAATCACTAATGGATCTAATCTATTACTCATGACTCCACATGCCCCAGCACATCATTTGAACTACTTTGTCATCATAAATATAATTTGAACATTATGATAAAAGACAGTATTCTAAATGGCGTAGCCATTCAGATGAGCGTCATTATAACCACTATATCATTAATGAACCTTTGTAATCATACCACCTTTTCTACTTAGGTTCGTTACTCTTCCCATGTGTTATGAGGAAAATCTCTCTATGGATAGGGGAAAACCACAATAGACGGAAATTATTGGATAAATCTGTTGGAAATACTAAAACAACTGAGAGGGGGGGTGAATCCGTTGTTTATGAGCTTAAACAATTATTTACCTCTTAAAAATTATTAATCTTCCTTCAAGTGATCATCAACAACATACAACATACGTATAGTAAAAATAAAGACCATCAGTCACACATAAAGTATACACAGAGACATATTTTCACGAGGAAACCCATAAAGGGAGAAAACCTCTTCTTCTTCGAAATGATAGGCAGTCTTTTTTCAGTTCTGTACATCATTTACAATTGAGCACCAACTCAATGTGAGGCTGCTACCTCTGTTTTACAAGCTGCAACTTGTTTGAGAGCGCCAACTCTCTGGTTTCTCTAGCACCCACTAGAAGGAAGCACCAACTCCCTGAATGTTCCAGCACCAACTGGATGGAAGCACCAACTTCCTGACAGTTCCAACACCAACTGGATGGAAGCACCAACTTCCAGTTACACAGGCTCCAACCTGTATAACTGAGAACACTTGTTCTCCCTAGCACCATCCTGCCACCCTTGTTTCTCTGGCAACAACCAGACGTAAGTTACAACTTCCTGTGTTCAAGCACCCACTTGAAATTCTGAGGACAACAGTCCTCCCGAGCACCTCCCAACCTCCCTAAAATATTAAAGGATGAATACACATACAATTTATGCAGATAAATCACTTCTTACCATTTTTTTTTTTCTGTTCTGTAATTATTCTCATTCTCTGTCCATTCAACAAGTCTCCTCTACATCACATTGTTCCTTCATTCTTCTCTTCTTCTGCTTGCTCTATCGTTATGCTCTGCTTCTTCTCTCCTCTATCATTCTGCTCTTCTTCTACTCTGCTCTATCATTCTGCTCTCCATTTCCTCTCATTCTGTACCTCCTCTCAAATGTCACACTACACATCTTTTTCTTACTGCTTCATTCTTTTTCCCTTCAGAACAGCCAACCCAATTCACTCTCGCTCATTTTCTTTTATACACGCTTCCTTGACGATTCCACTTCCCCTTTCAATAGGTAATACAAGGACATCTGTCTTGGCAACTGAAACGCTAACCGATTTGTCATTATCAGTCCGTTTCTCTTAACTGATTCATAACTGTAGCGTTAATGTGTGAGGAAGAACAACAACCCTCCGATCAATACTTGATCCAACGGTCCAGATATAATCGGGATTTCACTCATCGCGATTTCGACATTTGCGATGTCAAAATTCACAAGTCTTCGAGACTCGCGATTCTCCGATTCCCGATGGCTCCTTTCATACACTAGCCCTTCTGAGATTAGCTCCCGGTCAACGTGACCGTCACTTCGTGACCACATCCTTATCTCTGATAGCTGGCCTCCACTACGCCACCGTCCTCCTTTGCTACTGTGATGACATCTGGCCCCCACTCATCGGGGTTTCGCGGATCGCAATTCTGACTTGCACAAAACTCTTGTCAACGGGATCCCCGATTTCCCGATGAACAAAATGCCGACGGCGCCTTGATCTTCGACACCTATCCCTCAGATGGACGGTCCCGATCCCTTCGAGATTTCGAGACTTTCGATATCAAGTGACTTTATCATTTCAAAGTCCCGATCGCCGATGCCTCTACTGATGTCACACGTGGTTTGACACGTGTTAGATCCTGCCACGTGTCACTATGATTCGTGACTTACATGTGCCTGAAGTGTTGAATCTACCTGACACCTGTCATTCCCTGGTTGTGCCATGTGTCCCTAGCTGACGTGGTCTGCTGTCGTGAGTTGGATCAGTGGTCTAGATCACATGTTGATCTGACGGTCTAGATTCAATCGCGATTTCGCATATCGCGAAATCGGGGTTTTCGTTGCATTGTGTTCTTTGCATATTGAAATATCGATCCCCGAAACTCCGACACAACCTGGATTCTACGGTTCAGATTCATTCTGGATTCAACGACTGTGATTAAATCGCGAAATCGAATATCGCGATTTCAGGCTTTTCGATGTCAAGTGAATTGGACATTTCAAAGTCCCGATCCCCGATTCTCGATGGCTTATCTCCCTCGCAACTTCTACAGATCTGATGGTTGTCGGCCTTTCGAAAAATTTGAATGGGATCCAATGGTCACTATATCTCTGTCTCCCTTCTTCTTTGCAAACTCCTGTATCTTGAGCTTTGCTGTGCGCGTTTTCTTCAATGTTGTTCCTCCTAAGCTTTTACGTCCGAATCCCCAAGGGATTTTATCCTTCTTATCCTGCCATCTCCACTGTTTCCATCAATGACAACAACCATCAATACGCATTCGTTGCTTGTTCAATATTTTCCAAAAATCTCCCCCTTTGGCATTGATGGCAACCCTTGCATTCAAACTCAACACTCCTCTGCACCCGAAACATTTCGAACTTGACTCCTTTCTCCTCCTTTCTCCCCCTTTCGAACTCGACTCCTTTCTCCCCCTTTGACATTAATGTCAAAGAAGAAGCATTCTTCCACTGATCTTGTTGCAAAACATACTCCCCCTGTCATCTATACGCATTTAGGAAATTCACCAGATATTCAATAAGCACTCCCCCTGACCAGGTGCACATATTAGACACAAGAGTTTATAACCCCCAAATTTTGACGAAGATATCCAAAAGGAGTTGCTGCTAATGGTTTAGTAAAG
>ML776556.1:853885-885930 GCA_009831015.1 Picea engelmannii | reverse complement strand
AAATACCTTCATCAGCCCTGTCATCATATTTGCCAATATTTTCATCATTGTTCTTGATATAACATGTGCTTCCGAAAACTTTAAAATGTTTGATTGAAGCAGGTCTTCCAAACCAAAGTTCATAAGGGGTCTTGTCACTGTGTAGTCTGAGATGAGATTTGTTAAGGATATGAACAGCTGTATGAATTGCTTCCACCCAATATGTCTGAGATATGTTCTTTTCATTCATCATAGATCTTGCCATTTGCTGTACTGACCTGTTCTGCCTCTCAACAACTCTGTTTTGCTGTGGAGTCCTTACAATTGTGTATTCTCTTTTGATCCCATTTTTATCACATAATTATTTGAAGTTTCCAGAACTGAACTCTCCTCCTCTATCAGACCTTACTGCCTTCAACCTTTTTCCTGTTTGATTCTCAGTCAAAGCCTTAAACACTTTGAATTTTTCAAGTGCTTCATATTTTTCTTTCAAAAAAGCAACCCAAGTTAGTCTAGAATAGTCATCAATGATCAACATAAAGTAATTTTCTTTTCCTGTACCTTCTTTCCTTGATGGTCCACATAGATCCATGTGTACTAACTGGAGAGGTTTTTCTGTTGAAGGAAATATTTTTGATTTGAATTGAGTGTGAGTAAGCTTTCCTATCTGACAAGGCTTACAAACAGAGTCATATGGATTTGATATCTTTGGAAGATCTTTTACTGCCCCATTGTTTTTGAGCTTGATTATGTGATCAAAATTTAGATGACCAAGTCTCCTATGCCACAACCAACTTTCATCATATTTGCTTAAGTTGCATTCTTCTTCTTCTTCTTCTTTTAAAACATAGACATTGTTTTCTGTTCTTATACCTTTTGCAACTAGCTTACCTGAATCCACAGTTTTGATTTTGCAGTCTTTAGAGGTAAAAATAACTTCACATCCTCGGTCACAGACTTGACTGACACTAAGCAGGTTATGTTTCAAGTTCTCTACTAGCAACACATCTTGGGCTTTTCTTTTTCCCTTACTCAAACTCACAATTCCTTTACCTTTCACCTTTCCTGGTGCATCATTTCCAAAAGTTACATTCCCTGATTTGCTATCACTTAGAGTTAGAAACTTGCTTCTATCTCCAGTCATGTGTTTGGAGCATCCACTGTCAATATACCAGGGATTATTTTTATTTTGGGCTGATAGTGCTAGTCCACATTTGTCATCTACTTTCTTCTTCCAAACTTTGACATTTTCAACAGTGGGATTCCGATCTGGGTTATATTTCTTTAAATGACAGTTTGCTTCCTTATGTCCATAATTATGACAGATGAAGCATTCTGGTTCACTGTATAAAAGATCATAACGATTGTTATGCTCATAACTGTTGTTGTGTTTCTCCTGTGTCCTTCTTCCATTTATCACAAGATTCATAATCTGTGAATGTTTGTTGCTTGGCTGTCTCAATCTTTGTTGTGGTAGATAGTTATTCATTGAGTATCTTGATTGTTCATATCTAAATCTTAGGGAACAATTTATAGATTTGTGTCCAAAATTAGAGCAGAAAAAACAATAACCATAGAAGAAATTTTTGTACCTTGGAAACGTTTGTCTTCTTTGAGGAGGTCGATTTCTTTCATGCCGATAAACTTTCTGGTCTACAAATTCTGTTCTGGGGGTTTTCCTTTCATTCCATCTTGATGGCTGATTTTCTTTCTTTGTTTCTACAGAGTGACTATTGTCAATGTTTGAGGATTTGACAAACTTGATAGATTCTGTGTTACTTGGATGATCACTACTTGATCCTTCTTCATATCCCAATCCAGATTTCAACTTTGAATTTCTTTGCTGATTTAGAATAGAGGTTAGTTCTTCTGATGCTTTTATACTTGGCAGATTTTGATGGTACAGTCCTTTGAATTTCTCCATTTCTTTTCTAGTCTTTACTATTTCTTCTTCTAGGGCTTCACACCTGAGTTTATTCTCTGACAATTGTTGTTTCAGTATGTCTTCTATCTTCTTTGCCTCTTCTAATTCCAATTTCAGTAGAGCAAAATCTTCATCAGGTTCTTTACTGTCTTTTTCAAACTGTGTTAGCACTTGTTTTAGCTTTTTGTTTTTAGATCTGAGTCTATCAATTTCTTCCAATGCGCTGATTAGTTCTCCTTCCAAATCGACCACAACTTCTTCCTCATTATCATCACTGCTTGTGCTTTTATTATCATGATCCTCTTTGGCCATAAGTACAAATTCATTTGTCTTATCTTCACCGGATGAGTCACTATCGGTGTCTTCTGAAGAATTGTCATTATTTGCAACCAAACTTTTCTTCTTATTATATTTCTTGTACTTCTACTTCTTTTCATCATCAGAGTTTTGGTCCTTTTTCTGATGGGGACACTTAGATGCAAAATGTCCTATCTTACCACAGTTAAAGCATTTGAAGGGCAACTTCCCTTGATATTTTCCTGATCCTTTCTTTAACCTTATCACAAATTTTGCCTCAATGTCATCAAATTCTGAATCAGTATTCTTGTCTGCTTTAAAAGATGCTTCTCTTGTACTGGATTTATCTTTGTTAATTCTCATTTCATATGCAGTTAGAGTTCCTAGAAGTTGATCAATGGACAGAGTTTTGAGATCATTTAATTCTTCTATTGCAGAGACTTTTGGATTAAATTTATCAGGCAGGATCTTAAAATCTTCTGAACTAAGAGTGAGTCATCAAACGTATCACCTAGACCCTTCATGGCATTTACGAGTTCTTCAACTCTTAAAAAATACTTGCTAATTGTTTCATCTTCATTCATCTTTAGTTGTTCAAATTTCAATCTGTGGGTTTGAAGTTTGGCACCTTTTACTTTCTCATTTCCTTCATAACTGTTAATAAGTTTATCCCACATTGCTTTGGCAGTGTCAAGATGCATCACCTTTACAAACTCAGCTTCAACAAGTCCATTCAAGATAGCATTCATCCCCTTAGCGTTAGAACTAAATTCTAACTTAGCATCCTTGGTGGCTAGCACAACAGGCTTTGTATATCCAGTCTCTACTACATCCCAAACATCAACACCCAAGGCCATTAAGTATGTTCTCATTCTAATATTCCAGAAGGCAAAATTTGTTCCATCAAATAGAGGAGGCTTAGAAGCTGAAGTCCCTTCATGACTTGTCATGTTTAAGCTTACAGATCTACCTTTAAATAGAAGGAACCCGCTCTGATACCAATTGTTGGAAATACTAAAACAACTGAGAGGGGGGGTGAATCAGTTGTTTATGAGCTTAAACAATTATATACCTCTTAAAAATTATTAATCTTCCTTCAAGTGATCATCAAAAACATACATCATACGTATAGTAAAAATAAAGACCATCAGTCACACATAAAGTATACACAGAGACAGATTTTCACGAGGAAACCCATAAAGGGAGAAAACCTCTTCTTCTTCGAAATGATAGGCAGTGTTTTTTCAGTTCTGTACATCATTTACAATTGAGCACCAACTCAATGTGAGGCTGCTACCTCTGTTTTACAAGCTGCAACTTGTTTGAGAGAACCAACACTCTGGTTTCTCTAGCACCCACTAGAAGGAAGCACCAACTCCCTGAATGTTCCAGCACCAACTGGATGGAAGCACCAACTTCCTGACATTTCCAGCACCAACTGGATGGAAGCACCAACTTCCAGTTACACAGGCTCCAACCTGTATAACTGAGAACACTTGTTCTCCCTAGCACTACCCTGCCACCCTTGTTTCTCTAGCAACAACCAGATGAAAGTTACAACTTCCTGTGTTCAAGCACCCACTTGAACTTCTGAGGACAACAGTCCTCCCGAGCACCTCCCAACCTCCCTAAAAGATTAAAGGATGAATACACATACAATTTATGCATATAAATCACTTCTTACCATTTTTTTTTTCTGTTCTGTAATTATTCTCATTCTCTGTCCATTCAACAAGTCTCCTCTGCATCACATTGTTATGTCATTCTGCTCTTCTTCTGCTTGCTCTATCGTTCTGCTCTGCTTCTTCTCTCCTCTATCATTCTGCTCTTCTTCTACTCTTCTCTATCATTCTGCTCTCCATTTCCTCTCATTCTGTACCTCCTCTCAAATGTCACACTACACATCTTTTTCTTATTGCTTCATTCTTTTTCCCTTCAGAACATCCAACCTAATTCAGTCTCGCTCATTTTCTTTTATACACGCTTCCTTGACGATTCCACTTCCCCCTTCAATAGGTAATACAAGGACATCTGTCTTGGCAACTGAAACGCTAACCGATTTGTCATTATCAGTTCGTTTCTCTTAACTGATTCATAACTGAAGCGTTAATGTGTGAGGAATAACAACAACCCTCTGATCAATACTTGATCCAACAGTCCAGATCTAATCGAGATTTCACTCATCGCGATTTCGGCATTTGCGATGTCAAAATTCACAAGTCCTCCGGACTCGCGATTCTCTGATTCCCGATGGCTCCTTTCATACGCTAGCCCTTCTGAGATTAGCTCCCGGTCAACGTGACCGTCACTTCGTGACCACATCCTTATCTCTGACAGCTGGCCTCCACTACACCACCGTCCTCCTTCGCTGCTGTGCTGACATCTGGCCCCCACTCATCGGGGTTTCGCGGATCGCAATTCTGACTTGCACAAAACTCTTGTCAACGGGATCCCCGATTTCCCAATGAACAAAATGCCGACGATGCCTTGATCGTCGACACCTGTCCCTCAGATGGACGGTCCCGATCCCTCCGGGATTTCGAGACTTTCGATATCAAGTGACTTTGTCATTTCAAAGTCCCGATCGTCGATGCCTCTGCTGACGTCACACGTGGTTTGACACGTGTTAGATCTTGCCATGTGTCACTCTGATTCGTGACTTACATGTGCCTGAAGTGTTGAATCTGCCTGACACCTGTCATTCCCTAGTTTTTCCACGTGTCCCTAGCTGACGTGGTCTGCTGTCGTGAGTTGGATCAGTGGTCTAGATCACATGTTGATCTGACGGTCTAGATTCAATCGCGATTTCTCATATCGCGAAATCGGGGTTTTCATTGCATTGTGTTCTTTGCATATTGAAATCCCGATCCCCGAAACTCCGACACAACCTGGATTCTACGGTTCAGATTCATTCTGGATTCAACGACTGCGATTAAATCGCGAAATCGCATATCACAATTTTGGGGTTTTCGATGTCAAGTGAATTGGACATTTCAAAGTCCCGATCCCCAATTCCCGATGGCTTATCTCCCTCGCAACTTCTGCAGATCTGACGGTTGTCGGCCTTTCGGGAAATTTGAATGGGATCCAACGGTCATTGGATCTCTGTCTCCCTTCTTCTTTGCAAACTCCTGTATCTTGAGCTTTGCTGCGCGCGTTTTCTTCAATGTTGTTCCTCCTAAGCTTTTATGTCCGAATCCCCAAGGGATTTTATCCTTCTTATCCTGCCATCTCCACTATTTCCATCAATGACAACAACCATCAATACGCATTCGTTGCTTGTTCAATATTTTCCAACAAAATCAACTCTATTCTCAAGTATGTTATATAAAAAAATATGTTAGCAAGAGAAGATAAAAGGCCTACCTCGTCCAGACATTCGATGAAGTCCACCATTGAGCACTTGAACCAAAGAAATACACCTACAACTAGTACTCAACAACCAAGCAAAGAAAACATATGGTGATAATATATTATGTTAGCACATTCAATAGCATAATCCTTTAACATTCATAACAAATAATCCCATGGAATAATAATTCAAATATTTGCAAGATATCAATTGGACAAGAAAAGAGTATTTCTATTAATATATAATCAATAGAAGTGAATAAGTTATAGACTTCCGTGTCGGCACGGTTCGAAACCGAGAAACTAATTTCCTTCCAGCTAGGCCTCCACCACTTCAATCCTCCACCAAAGGCAAGCTCATGTAAGAGAGACAATGGAGTTCTCATTCAATAAGGGAAGAGCTTGGGGGCTGAAACCTATATTCAGACTTAAAGGATAAAGGGATGCAGACTCAATGTGAAGTGAATAATTCCTCCAGAGTAACTTTTCTCTCAAAGTTGAATTCTTTCTCATATTTTCCATAACTTGGAATTGGCCCATTTATAGCCTTCAAATGGAACCGAGGGGCTGAGTTGGAACGTTTCTAGTATATGGAAGGATAAGGATCATTTATCTCCTGTCGTGACATGGAAACCCGACACCATTTTTCATTTTTGGGCACATTTAGCGATCTATGTGGGATGTAGTGGCGCAACCTACGTATACACATGCTGTATAGTAGGTAAGGTGCGTATATGTGTAAAATATGTATTTTTAGCTCTGGGATTTACAAAAAGGGATGAAAAGTCTGCATAGGGAAATGGAAAAAGTCCCTCTGTGCAATATTGCATGGGGTGAGGAAAATATTTCTATAATAGATTCCCCCTAATGTGTGAGGTCAAAGGAGTATCTGTGATGACTGAAATACATTATAAAAATCCATAAGTTGAGTGATGTGGAACTAGCTGGAAGAACTAGTTTCAGATTACAATCTGTACTGACTTTGCATACATGGCTACCAATATGAATTACACTGCAAATCCATGTGAAAATATACCAAACAATTTTCTGTGGCCATGAATAGGAAAATACAAATGCGGTTAAATGCCAAAGGTTGTCATAGTCACGAAAAAGGCCTAGTAGAACCAATATCAAAATCAATCTGAAGATATTTGTATACAATTGAGTACAATATGATCTCCCATGATCACTTAAGTCATATAGGTATTGGTCCAATGAAAAGGAAGCAACAGCTCATGAAAGCTGCGACCACATACTGATGTCTTCAAGTCTTCTACACAATCCTCTAAAGGTGCAATTCTACATCATGTGAATAAAGGAGTTTAGGTCGAACACAATGAGACATCATTTGATTACCGGTCATTGAGGTATACTGTTAACAAATGCGAGACAACCTACCAATGATGAAATTAGGTATCAAGGCGCCGAGTACATTCTTACAAGTGTGAATAAAGGAGTCGGGGTTGAACACTTGAAGAATCCATTGATT
Organism: Picea engelmannii; assembly: GCA_009831015.1. NCBI lineage: Eukaryota > Viridiplantae > Streptophyta > Pinopsida > Pinales > Pinaceae > Picea > Picea engelmannii. The sequence goes on along the minus strand of ML776556.1, from coordinate 878,890 downwards.
AGGAGACATTGATGTATTCCTAACTGTCGATGGCAAGAGAACCTGCCACTAATGACTGAAAGCCTCAAGGTACTCATATGACTCTAGGTATTGTTTCCAGAATAAATGAGTTGAAGTTGGGGAAGGAGACCCATTGAAAGGAGAGCATTAAGACATCTCTCATATTTCAACATGAGGTGCAAAGAAGGAGCTTCATGATTTGGAGGAAATCAAACTAATAACATGTTCACGAACCAATGACCCTGTGCATCTTTTGCGTGTGCCAAGTGCAAGCGATACACAAAAAAGACAAATTGAGGATATGGCTGACATGCAAAGTCAAGAGTTCCGAGGAATGGATGACACAAGTTGATACACATCCTTTGAACAAGAGCATGAGACATATGGAAGACTCTGGCAGCATAGACTCAATGATAAAACCATGAGATGCAGGAGGCATCAATCAAACTCTCCATAAGGACTAGAAGAGTAACCAGTCGGTGGAGAAAACTCTTTGTAACGAGCTCAACTTCCTAAGGCCATGCTAAACCAAAAATTGTGATGAAAAGTGGACTCAATAACTTTGTGCTCTGTTCAAAGGCAACATGACTGCTGCCAATATAAGATAATACTCCCTTCCCGCCCTTATTTTTTTGTTTTTTCATAGTCAAATGAATGCTATGATATAGAGGAGGAAACAAGTGTTGCAAGCAAGAAAAAATAGTTCCAGCAGTGGAACATACCTATGCTCAATGCAAGGAGGTGCATGCGGGAGATGGACACTCGGGGGAATATTCCCTCCTGGGTAAGGGGTGTCAAATTGTGAAGGATATAACGAGGATTTGCTTGGTTGAGGATGAAAAACTACTGAGGAAAACTGTTTATAATGCAAAGCAATAATCGGCTATAGGCTCCATATTGCAAGCAAGGGAATGAGATGCAATCACAACTTAACGCCAAAAAATTTCCTTTTTTGTAATATTAGTCTACTTGGTGTGAAAAAGGGATAAACTTGTACCAAATAGACGTCCTTTCAAATCCAATTTACGAGTGTGAAAGAGACAAGTTCACTCGGCAATATTTTCGCTTTTTGAAAATGAGTCGGAAAAGAGCTTAACTAAGACTCACGACCTTTCAAGTCCAATTTAATGAGTGTGAAAGGGAAAAATTCACTCGACAAAATTTTCACTTTTAGACGAGTTGAAAAAGAGCTTAAATCATACTCACTTGGTATTTTCTAGGCGACATGTCACGGGGGAGGCCAAGGATCCCATGATGGACTTCTATGAAATATCATTATCTTATGAATAGCCGACACAAGCTTGGGAAAAACCAAACTCTCCAAGTCGAGGAGGATAAAGTGCTAGCGGAGGTTACCGTATCCATGATATATCAGACAATGTCTCTTACTTGAAAGGACATAGGAGGAGGCATTGGATACCCCACAAGACCATCCCAATCAAAGGGAACTTATCTAGGACTAGGAGGGAGAGTACTCAGAGAGAGTAAAAATATCTCTTGTTTAGAAGGTGTAGTATCATAAATGCTAATGACATGGTATATAAGGTATAGAACTAGAATTAGTTAAGCGGAATCGACCAAAAATTGCATCGGCATGACTACTTCTTCAACCATTGATTTAATAGGATGCGAGAAAACAAGGTCAAGATATGCATCACCTCCAAAACTAGGAGTGGTGTCGGTCAAAGATTTCATTGACACAACCGTTGGTGCAACATGATGCGAGACAACAAGGTCAAGGGATGCATCAACCCCTAAAGGAAGAGGGGTGTCACCTGAAGATTGCATCGGTATGACTGTTGTATCAACCAAAGAAGGTTGGGAAACCAAATACAACTCAGAACTAAAATGGGCCCCTAGGAAAGGACCATGTTTCTTATACCACATCAATAGCAGGGCACAAACGAGTAAGGTGGTTTCCTTTGCAAGTCTTGCAAAGGAATCTGGCCTTATGTATGATACATCTAGGATTCTTAATCGTATGAATGCCCCCAACGTCATTTACAATGGTTGGTGACATACTCTCAGCATGAGTGGCAGAGGCTGGAGGTTCATCTCCCACATGATGTACAGAGGTTGCAGATGTGATATCAATATGACTCATGGAGACTAGAGAAATGCCCCCATCATGACTAGCAGCGATTGGTTGCTGGTATTCAACATGAATTGCAAAGGTTGTCGACCAATATCCAACATGACTAGTAGAGGTTGGTGATATAATGTCAATATGACACGTAGTGTCTGGACTTGTGGTGGTGGTTGGTTATGGCATTTGAGATCAAGGTTTCGAGAAACACTGGTTTTGAGAAATTACAGGCTAAGAAGGGTTCCGGCATACACCATGGCCCTATCTAACAAGATAGTATCCTCCTCCATACTGATTCATAAAGGGGTGTAAGGGCATCAAAACTGAGGAAGCTGCTTGTGAAGAGAAAACGACATGACAAGGGTTACTCATGTGAGGATATATGTTTCCCCCAGATGAAGGAACTTCGTGAAGGGAGTTTCCCATACTATAATAATGACTCCCTCCATATGGAACACTAGAGGACAGATGAAGGTCTGCCATGGTAAAAGCATTCATAGGAATCAACATAGCAGAAGAAGGATAGGTGGAATAAGTGTAATAAGTAGAATGACCGCCCATTTGAGCACTTTCTCCTGGAAAAGTGGATTCATAGGAAGGAATATTCCAACCTCCTATCATAAGATTTGTTTGAGGGATATGAATCCCACCAAACAGAGAGGGGGAATAAGGAGGCATCATGCCCCTAGACCCAAAACTTGGATTCACATAAGGAGGCGAGACAAAGGATGGAAAGTGAGAAGACATGTCTAGCATACCATGAGAAAAATTATTAGACACCCAAGGAATTGACTGAGTATCATAATTTTGCATGCCATTATGGAACACGAACGGATTTGTCCCCATGAAATGAGTGAATGTCATGGAGGAGGTAGAATTAAATGAGGGAGCTGTTATCGCTCAGTTTGTAGGATAGGTTTTAATAGCTCGAAGGCAAGGCTCAAACTGGCGTAATAGGAGCTTCCCCACCCACTGTCACCTCGATGGGGAGCTCTTTCTATTCAGGGTGGCTAATCCCAAGGGAGATGTCCCTAGTAATCTGGGGTTCTGAAGGAAAAGGATCAAGGGTTTAGAGATCAAAGGTTAAGGTAAGCTTTTCCCTTCACAAATTACTGCCAAATGGATAGTGAAAAGAAGGTAATTCCACTGAGAAAGACACCTGTTTGCGAGACAAGTCAAATGAAACTAAAACATGCTGCATTGGTTAGTACTTCACAATTTAATGACTATCCTTAAATAGATATGAGCAATAATGAAAGTAATTATTGACGAAGTCAATGATTGCAATTAAAGCTAAGACTTATAATGTCACTTCTTCAATAAATACAGAATGATGATGGCATTCAGTGTATAAAATCAAATCCTTGTATTACCATAATGCAATAAATGTGCTCATATATAAATATTGTTGCTGTGTCACTATGCAAATCAAAGGTGACGTCAGCCCTATTTAGCTAGACAAATAAGTGGATGTTTTGCTAAATAAGCCAATGAAATTGCTTTACACTTAAATGTTTATCAAAGGATGACAAAGCCACAATGTTTTACACTAAACAAGGGTTAAAAAGAGGCTTGACGTCATCAATATTGTTGCTGCTGCATCACTATGCTACAAGGTGACGTTAGCCCTAATCTTAGGTTAGTTTGAGAGGCAAAGAGGTGGACGTTTTACAAGTTAAGCCAATGAAAAGGATTTACACATCAATTCCAATCAATGTATGACCTAGCCGTGAATTTTAGACCAGCCAAAGTTTAAAAGAGGCAAGACGTCATCAAGGTTAGGGTTAGTAAAATCGCTAGGGTTAGTTAGGGTTTCAATTTAAGAGTTTGAAAAAGGTTGTTTTAAGCACAAAGAGCTCAACGTTTTAGTTTAGACTAGTGCCTTGGGTTAATGGAGTCAAATGGAGAAAGGCTAATGGCTTGGAGAGACTTAAACCTAAGGACGAGAGGGTTAGGTTTAATGGTGCTGCAATGGCAGGGCCACCAAATCAAAACCCTAAGGGGAGGAGGCTCATTCCGGTGTAGCTAAAGCTAGGCCTCATGCTCCTCCCTCTTTCCTTAAGACTCTTTGGCAAAATGGATAGCTATAAAAAATAAATCTATGGATGAAAAGTGTTGCTTGGGGACAAGTCTTTTCAAACCCTAGAAGCCAAACCCTAGGTGTAAAATAAATTAGGCCTAGGATGTCTTCTTTCTTCAATTTATGTTTCAAACTAACTCAAGAAAAAGATGAACTAGTGTAGCAATGGCTAGGCTAGATTCTTCTTAATCAAATGGCTAATCAAGATTTTATCATGGGGACATGAAGCAACAACCTACTTGTGTGTTTTCTCCCTAGGGTTTCAATGATTAAGCAAATAATAACAATGCAACTATGCATGTAAGAATTTTAAACCACAACCATTCAATCAAGAAGTTTTGTATGAGAAAAACACTTACAAATCCAAGATGATCTTATCAAACCCTAGTTGTAACACCTTCCAATGATAAAAAGCACCATGCATATGCCAAAGATAATCCTCCAAGTGTAGCGCCTCAACTCCAAAAGACAAGGATAACCAAGACAAGAGCTAAAAGAGTATCTCTCACAAGAGAGCAAGTTGTGTTATGTAAAAATGAGATGCAACGTCCTCTCTTTATATCATCCAAATGACCTTTAATTAACAAAATAGGTCATTAAAAACAGCCAACAAGGATGACTTAACAATATTCCATTATTTGCCACATTAAATGCTAAAATGTCAAAATAGAGCTAAAAAGGGAGACGTCAGGCCCCTCTGGGGGAGACGTTGGCCCTTTTTGGGCATCACCAGCATCTAGAAGGCAAAACGTTGGCCCCCTTGGGGCTTCTGCAACCTGCCACATGTGCCAAACAAGCCCAGTACATTTCCATCTGCTCCAGACAACGTCCAACCTACCCTGGGTGGCGTCCTGTCCATCAAAGCCATCATCCCATCTGCAGGGGCTGATCCCCATAGGTCAATCTCTGCCAAAGTGTCCTGGTGAGGGCATCCTTCTGTCGTCTTCATGCAAGGGCTCATCATGACGTTGTCCTGCCTCTACCATCCCAACAACCATATGATGGGCTCTTCAGCCCCATGGAGGTCCGAGCTAATCATCTCCCCATGTGTACCTGGTCCTCTGGTACCTGTCCGCCGGGTATGGTCCTGCACATCAAAGACTACACCCTCCATGGGCTCATCAGTCCTAGATATCATAGCAATGTAAATCATATTTCATCATTAAAATTATCAAACATATGCATGAAATCCATAACATATCATCTAAGAGCTCAAAGACATTACACAGATCTACTATACAAAGCTAAGGAAACTGACATAACAACCTATTGGGCTAATACCCACAAGAGATGGAAAGTTTCCTCAGAAGATAATTCAAGCCATGTTTAATGCGGTGATATGGTTTTTAGGGATGTCCAGTCATAGTAAGACCAAGGGCAGGTGTTGTCTGTGGGTGCCTTTGTAGGAGGTGAGCTGTACCTGTCATGGATGCATTTTTTCCAAGCCCTTTTATTGCCTCATCTTTCTTTTATTTGTTTCAAGTTCTGACGAAGAGGAAACTTCCTTGGCTTGGTGGCCAGAGCTGACAGTGTTACCCACTAGTATCTTCGTAGAAATGAGAAGGCTGGCTCGTGATGAGACCCCCTTTCCTTTGGCCATGAAACCAAAGGTCACTGCCCTGGCTTGGTGACCAGATAGTGGCAATGTCACACTGCTAAATACCTATGAACATAATGGGCCGGCTTGTGATGAGACCTCCCATCCTCTTGGTTAGGTCTTGTTTTATTATTATTATTTTTCTTAGGGTCCCTTTAGTTTCTTATCGAGAGGCTTTTTATTGCCTTCTCGGGGATCCCCTGGGCGAAGCATCTCTAGGTTTTATTTCCTATGGCTTTAATCTTTTACCAACTGCTTTTACCCCCCGGGCCTTTATCCCCTTCTTCCCACAAGACAAGATGTAACCCTGAAAAGTCATCCTAATGGCCAGACTAGGGGAATGGGATGGATGAGCGGGGTATAAGATGTAAAAGTGATAAGATGGTGGGAGCGGACGATGGCTCTGCAAATCCCCTTTGGTGGCTAACCAAGACCCATGAATCACCAAGAACCAAGAACTAGCTTGCTAAGTTACCCCATCAATCACCCCAACAATGGTCAAGTGGATTAGTGTAAGATCCAAGCAATCATCCGAAATGAAAGGAACCTAATGCATATATAAGAAATTTATAACAATCAAATATGACACATACCATGATACCTTGGACCAATTAACTCATGGAGCAAGAGTCCTCTCCGATGCAAGCCCAGGCCGGTGGTGATGGAAACTGCTACTGTTGACAGGACAAATATGACGAAGAAGAAGAGAGATGGGCCCTCCGGGGCCATGCTCAAGTCAATCCAGCTCTCGGTACTTCATGTCTAGGACCATGTGGGCCTCGAGACATGATCTCCTAGTTATCCCTAGATATCGGGGATAACAGGAGCCAAAGGGAATCCACTATCCATGATAATGAAAACTCAAGTCATAGTAGAAAATCCCAAGGTCAACTAATAATCAAAGAACACACCAAAAATAAACAAAAGGCCAATATGCACACAAACATGATAAATTGGTTGAAAGGGGCCTCCCTCCCTAAAGTAGGTATGCCTCACCCAAGAGGGGCCTAAGAATCCTTGTTAAATATCGGAGGTAACATAATCAGTTATAGGGGCCCTTGTGGGCTTAACAACCAGTCGGTCAGATCCCCCTGGAGAGGTAATCCTCCATAAAGGCTGTGTGTTGTCCGACCCTTATCTGACATAGGGTACCTGCAGAATAACCCCTGCAAGTAACCTCTGTGGCATCTAAGTCAAGCACCTAAGCAACCGCTGTATAACCGATGCACATGTGAGTAGTCGTAAGTTAGGTCCACCGTATGGGTAGGGTAGCAAATCCCAAAACCTTGAAAGCACCACCTCTCACGGAGGTAAGGGCACTAGCAAGATCCCCAAATACAAATAGATCCCCATAAATATCTCTGATGCTAAGAAGGTATCGGGGGGATATCCCTTCAACCGATCTCATGATTAACTATGGTGTAAGCAGAGCCTCCTGAGATTACCGATTATACAATGGATTTCTACACTCCCTTAGTCAGACACATATGTTGATTTAATATCTTTGGAGAAGTTTACTCACAAAATCCTATTCCAAGACACTAAATCCTAAGCTAGTTTGTGCACCCTAGAAAATAAAATCGTTACTAATCAATTTTAAATTATAGCGTTAACTTTAATGGTCATGCTTACTCAGAAGGTACAATGGTGAAACTAGTAATGTTATGACTAAACAAGTAAAGTAAATATGAATACAATGCAAAATCCTAACTTCAATTTTCAATGAATGATATGTTTCTTAAAAATGCAATTTTCAATTTCAACTCTGCAATTCTGAACAAAAATGCAATCTTTCTTTACATGCACTAAGATAAATAACAAAGACTCAAAAAATCTGAATGACAAACAATGCAAAATGCCTAATATTTTGTATTTTCAATACAAGAAAAATGAAAATGCATGGAATGAACAACAACTTGATAAATAAAGACTCTATTGTGTATAGAAAGAGACAACTCAAGTAGGATACCAAGGAGAAAAAAACCCAACCCAATGTACAAGGACAATCAAAATGAAAAGATGATGAGAAAGGCTTCGCCCAAAAATTAAACCAAAGACAGGCTTCCTGTCATCCCACAGATACTTAATAGTCACTACAGAGACCTAAGAAGACTCAACAATCATCAAAACCTACCCAACAACCACCAAACCCAAAAAATAAGCAACAAAGGTTGATGTATGCGACTGTTCAAAGGAAAAGCACATATGTACGCAACTTGCAAAAGGACAACACATGTATATAGGTGATTTTCAAGCAAAAACCCGCATATGTGTGTCAAAAAACATAGCTAGGCAAAGGAGAAGGCTGAAAGACTCAGACCCAGAGTGAACAGAGGTTGTCAAGCAATGATACAAAAAGAAACACAATATGAATGAGAGAAATCTGAGGAGAAAAACAATCCAAACCCCAAGAAAGAATATTAAATCCCCAGTATGGTTGCTAATTCTGTTACGAGGAAAATCTCTTCATGGATAGGGGAAAACTATAACAGATGGAAATGACTGCATAAATCGACTCTATTCTCAAGTATGCTATATAAACAAATATGCTAGCAAGACAAGATAAAATTCCTACCTCGTCTAGCCGTTTGATGAATTCCACCGTTGAGCACTTGACCCAAAGAAATACACCTGTAACTAGTCCTCAACACCCAAGCAAAGCAAGCATATGGTGATAATATATGATGTTAGCACATTCAATAGCATAATCCATTAACATTCATAACAAATACGCACATGGAATAATAATTCAAATATTTGAAAGATATCAATTGGACGAGAAAAGAGTATTTCTATTAATATATAATCAGTAGAAGTGAATAGGTTACAGACTTCTGTGTTGGCATGGTTCGGAACTGAGAAACTAAGTTCCTTTCAGCTGGGCCTCCACCACTTTAATCCTCCACCAAAGGCAAGCTCATGTAAGAGAGACAATGGAGTTCTCACTCAATAAGGGAAGAGCTTGGGGGATGAACATTGTGTTCAAACTTAAAGGATAAAGGGATGCAAACTCAATGTGAAGTGAATAATTCCTCTAGAGTAACTTTGCTCTCAAAGTTGAATTATTTCTCCTCTTTTCCATAGCTCATAATTGGCCCATTTATAGCCTTCAAATGGAACTAAAGGGTCGAGTTGGAACATTTATAGTATATGGAAGGTCAAGGATAATTGATCTCTTGTCGTGACATGGAAACCTGACACCATTTTTCATTTTTGGGCACATTTTTCGATGTATTTAGGCTGTAGTGGTGCAACCCGCGTATACACATGCTGTGTAGTAGGCAAGGTGCGTATATGTGGAAAAAAATGTATTTTTAGCTCTGGGATTTGCAAAAAGGGATGAAAAGTATGCATAGGGAAATGGAAAAAGGCCCTATGTGCAAGATATCATGGGGTGAGGCAAATATTTCTATAACACCAGGTCTGTTACTATGTTCCAGTAGCAAACCCTCTTATCGAGAAACCCTGGTTCACTATGTTAAATTAATAATTTATTTTAAGACATGCATGGGGGTTGATCACCATGAACCTGTGTTTATGGTGTTTCGAGAGATGAAGGAATATATGACATGCAATTAAAAGTTTGAAATGGCTGGATCTGTACCCTTTCTAGAACAATTTCGAGGGCACCATGATGAAATGTCCAAAGGCCTTTCACAAAATTACGATGGTGAGACTGTTCAGTTGGGATTTTGAAATTGTGAAGATCATTGTTGCATGAGGACATGCAATGGATAAGGCAAGGGGGAAATGTTTTGGCTCCTTTTTGACATCCACATACACCTTACTTTTGTGATCTATATTGAAAATGTTCACTAAAACTATGAGTAATCCATTCATTTTTCTCAATGGTACACTCATTTGGCTATCTCTTGGTGTACATAAGGTAATAAGCGTTTAACCTATGATTTTCATGATTTATTGATAGTTAGAATAGTTATCTATGTGATTTATTCCATATAATATCCTTTTTGTGGAAATCATGTTAAGACAGGGTTCTAAGACGACACTCAAGGTCATCTGGTACTCACACTCCAAGTCATCCGGTACCAAAAGGTTCTACAGTCATCCGATACCTAGGCTCATTCGATACTCACAATCCAAGTCATATGGTACTAGAGGGTTCTACAATCATTCGATACTTTTTCTCATCCGGTAGCTGCGCTCATCAGGTACCAATTTTTATTTTCCACATGTGCTTATCCGATACCAACATCCTACAGGCGTCCGGTACCAGATATAATTCAAAAAATTGGAATGCTTTTAGAGGAAAATCGGGGACAAGGGTTTTGTTCAAAGAGACGTCGAAATGCAGACACATGAGTCAGAATTCACCCAGATCGCATGTGTGGACCTCCAGCTCAGGGGGAATGATTTTGCAAAAAATAGTAAAAATTTCAAACTGCCAACTTGTGCCTCGATTTCCATACATATGGTATAAGATATAGAAATTCTATAATATGGGTTTTGTCTAGAATATGGGAAATTGAGTATTTAAAGATTTTTTTTCAAAATTCAAAATGGTTTAAGAGTTATGGGTAGATCTTCAACTCGAATCTGTCCAAATTAATGAAAAACCCATATTTTTGAGATTTGTGCCCATAAATGTAAAATTTGAGATCTAAACTTTAGGATTTGATCTCAACCACTCCCTAATGGTTTTTTTTTTATGTATAAATAATACCTCATAGGTTTGAGAGGGAGGATTTGTTATGCTGTAGATTTGATTCTTGAAGGTTGTTGATTGTACACATGTTTATGAAGTAATGATATAAATTGAAGTTCATGGAATTTATTTGTGTGATCAAATCTTTCCTTCTGTAAGTTTCTTTTAAAGATACCTTGTTGGTACGACAAGGGCCCACCGACCCAACCAGGTAAGCTTCTTTTCTATATTCTTTTTAGATATAATTTTGGTTTGTGTGGATAAAACAATTATGCATTTCAATCATAGTATCTAATTTTACTTTTGTTCCAGTAAAGCATTTGAAAAAATGCAATATAGATTTGTGGAAATTCTAAGTGATTGATATTTCTGAGTGTAATATAGATTTATGAGTAAGAACGTTTTATCCGTGTGTGTGTGTGTGTGCGTAAACAATCATTTGTTAGATTGAATGCTTTCATGTTTGTTTCTATTTTGCAAATCTAGGGACAATTAAGATCTCCATCTCTCACCCTACATGAACCTATAATGGAGTATCTCACTACACCTAGAGTTTCTTCCAACATTTATTAGGTTATATATTGCAAATACAAGAACAATCAAGATCTCCATCTCTCACCCTACATGAACCTATAATGGATTATCTTAATACACCTAGTATTTCTTCTAGGATTGATTGATCTTCCTTTTAAAAATGTGCAGAGTGTTAATTACATATTGCTGTTAAATTAGTTTCCACAGGAAACAGAGTCAAATTTCATCTTTCCCTTTCATGAGCCTGTAATGAATAGATTCATTACCTGAGCAAGAGCCTTTAGATCACATGCTTTTTGAGATTTTGTTTATGAGTTTTTCTTTCTGGTTTCTAAACTGTGTGGCGAGTATTGTTTGAATATTGTGAAACAATGTATTTGTTTTAGAGTGTTTATTATGTAGGCTATACTCATCAGACATAGTTAAATCACCTATTGTCGGCACATATAATGTAAAAAATCTGTTGATTACGAATCTCAGTCGATAATTTATGTTTGGTAATATATTATACAAATAATTGCACCAACAAGTGAAACCCCCATAAAATCAATTTCTAATTTCCATTTTTCAGAAACTTTATTATTTTTCATATTAACTTTCTCTATTAACAATTTCTTAGAATTTTTATCGTAGACTGCATGGTGAAGTGTGACATATTCTTCTTCAAATATCTATGGCTCTTGGGTAACTAGAGCCTCAACAATTTCCCTAGTTTCCAACAATCTTTTCTTTGACCAACTGGGTTCTTCTATCACTTCATCTACATCCATAGCTCGAGGGATTTCCTCAATTTCAGGTATTTTCAATCACGTTTTCCAAGTTTCTCTTTTTCTTTTAATATAAGTATGTACAACATGAGATTTTTCCAAATTTTTCTTTGTAAAGTCTTTATCACCACGATCATCTGAATATTCAGCGACAGTTTTTATTGTTTCTAGACCACTACTTTTTTTTTTTTTTTTTTGTAGGAGTACCTCTCTGTGAAACACTAGGTGAATTAGGGTTCTTTCTTGTTTCCTCTTTTCTCTTTTTTCAGTGGCACTCATTAGTGCTAGCCAATTCTTCAACATCATTCAGGGCTTCTTCAATTGAGGCCTCGAGGATATTTTTGTTATCTCCTACTCCTTCCTTGAACTGTTCGAACTTACAAAAATAAGAAGAGTATCCCACCAAGGACATGTGTACAAAAAGTAGGTCCATAGGGTCAAAACCCTCGATGCATTGAGCTTCCTTTAAACCAAGTTGATCAAATTGGCCTACAAATTCATCTAAGTAAGAAATGTGTTTCAAAACAATTTCCCCAACTCTCCAAGACAATGGAATGAGCTTCTTATTTCTTTTTTCATTGAAGTAGTGTGAACAATATTTTATACTATCTACACACTTCTATGAAAAATAGTCTATCAAACACATAAAAGGGGAGCAAGAAGGGTTTTCCCTGGAAACTGAATAGTCTTAGAAACATGAAATCCTCCTAAGTCTAAAAAATTTCGTAAGAAATTCATATGCTTCCTTATTCTTGAACTACATGACAGGGTTTGGGAGTCGCAAAATTCTCCTGAAAACCGAGGGAGTCAAAGAGATGGGTGTCTTCCCCTGAACTTGAATTATTCTTCTTTCTGTATCGAACTTAGCTGCGCACCAGAGAAATAGTTCTTTGAAGTCCATCACCCCAGGCACATAGCTGGCCAATAATATGCATGAACTCCAAACTTGGTTTGTTTCCTTCTCCATGGGGGAAAGAAACAAATTCCACTTGTAAGATTGCAACCACTGGAACTGATGATCTTCTTGTCCAAGAGTGTTAAGTGTGTCTCCATAATACAAGTCCTTTCTTCTACTTGACATATCTTTACACTGATTTCTCTTTACAAATAGGTGGGGTTACTGTCGATATAACCTTTTTACAACATGGTGATTTAACTCTTTATTAAATTTACCACGTATTTCCTTGATTATTAACCATAATGTCTCTTATTTCAAAGTTGTTGTCTTGCATGGTAAGATTTATAATTTATTACAAAGATTTACAAAATCTTTTCCACTTTAATAACATTATTAGGTTCACATAAGTGGCGACTGATGTGGTGGAGGGGAAGTAAATTCCATCGAGAATGGTTATGTGATGTTAGAAAAAATTAAAAATAATTAAGTATGGAGGTGAAAAGTGGGAAATGGAAAGTGCAATATGGTGAATGTGAAATTCTGGGATGAGAGACACGGGGCATGGAGAATCGAAAAGGTAAGAGGGGAGGACTCCCACATATACAATGATAAAATAAAATAAGTATAATATAATGGTCATTATGCGGGTCACAAAAGTGTATGGGTCATTTTGGAGATGCAAGATTGCACATTGTTGGACACGAGCATCAGGGGAAAAGGTAAATGGAGAGAAAGGTTGTACCACATCCTCTTTCAAGAGAATTGGGACTCCCGCAACACATAAAAATGACTAAGTGTTGGATTCATAAAAAGTGACTAAGTAAAGACTTGCGGATTTATGTAATTGGGAACTTGATGGTAGACTGATCCACAACCTGCATTTCAAAGAGAAAAATGATTAAGTAAATAATATACAAGGAACATAGGAAAAAAAGGAAAAAGACTAAGGGTGGATATGTATGTACCAACATTGATTAAGGAAAAATTAGATACTCTCCTTTGCAAGGTAAATGATCACTACCATAAGACCGCATGGCTCCTTTCGTGAGCTCTCAGTATAAATCTCAGTGCACCTGATATGACCACAATACCATATGTCCAAGTAATGGTAAAAGGTGTGGGTTGCAACGTGAATATCTAACTTGGTTAAACCAGAAGAAGGATATGTTATTGATATCACTCCGATGTGGGTTCTGTATGGATGAAACATAATTCAATTAAATTGATTGGATAAATAAGGATTGAAATACAAGTGAAAATTTCATGAAATATACGCTTATGTTTTCCTTTATTTATGCAGGATGACGAGACAATTAGAATGACGTGAAGGAGATAATAACCCATATTATTCACTTGAAAGCTAAGGATGAATCACCATTGACATGAGATGAAGGAGAATATTCCATAGATCGAAGATTAGTAGGGTCCCCAGTAATGGGAAAATAACTACATAGATCAACAGTGGACAAGTCTCCCACAGGATCAAAGGAACCATGCGTAGGGATACTGTTAAAAAATAGGTGTGCTCATTTCACCATAGACAATATCACTATATTTTCACCCAAGCATAGGAACAAAGGCCACCCCTGAGCACCTTAACCTTGAAAAACAAAATAATTTCGGAATAAATCACTAGAACCAATAGCCAACCAAGGTAGCGTACCTCTCTCCAAAGCTAGCATACCAAGCAGAAAGTCCAAACCATAACCAAATACCAAGTCACTATTGCAGCAGTTTCAACTCTCCTCCAGTCATGCACACCACAATCCTTATGCAATTGTGAGAAATGAGTGTGACAAATGAGCTCAAGAGCCCTCTATTTATAGTCCTCCAAGTCACTTAAATGGGACAAATTCTTCTCTTGGATGATAATAACTTAATATAAATTATTCTCTTTATTCGACTTATCTTCTAGGGTTATTATCCAACCATTTAGGGTTTCTCTAACTTCCCAAAATATTCTAGTCTCGTCAAAGGTTATTATGTAGATGTTAATACCTCCCACAACTATCATAATATCGACACTCCCTCCTAGCTAGGGAGGTATTAAAGGAAATGGTCTTGAGCACAAACAATCCATTCAACCGGTAGCATCACCATAACCACACATGATATCTTATGATCACATAGATCAAATCACGAGCAACGAAACCACTATCAGTATCATCTGATAACATCAACTACATCATCTCTCAAGGCCATACTCAATCTGAGTAATCAAGCATGATTTTGAATAAGTCACTCACTCAACATAGTGATACAAGGACCATTCTTCTAATCCAGACATATGTTCTAGAAGAATGATTGTACCAACAAATGTTGAAATTCCTCAATGGCTCCAAGAACCATCCTCTCCATTGCATCATTTCTAAGTCATTTTATCATATCTAAGTTGTACTAGCATGATGCTCTACATCATATCTAAGATGTACATGCATTATCATATCTAGCAGGATGTGGAGTACCATCTACATCATCTCTAAGCCGTACTAGCATCGTGTCGATGCAACATCTCTAAGTTGTAATCACATGATGTAGATTAATGCATCTGCATCATATCACTATCCATATAGCTGGAAATCACTTCCAACACTAGTGGTAGTCTCCATGGAAATCAGATAGTAACATACAACTACTACAGTGCCATCCAATAGAACACAACTATGTCTATCCATAGCAGTATACAATTACTATACAGTGGTACACAATGACTCCTAGTAGCACACAACTACTAACCACTGACACACAATCACTACCGATGGAACACATACACCACAATAGCATACAACTACTATCCAGAGACATACAGTCTCCACAACAATCAAATCATATCATCTAATATCATCCTGCATCAACAATGTCATCATGTGCATCACCTTTAAGTTGTACTAGCATGATGCACATGCATCATATCTAAGTTTTACTGGCATGATCTAGAGTATCATCTACATCATATCTAAGCCATACTAGCATGGCATATCTAGCATGATTCCAATGCATCATATCTAAGTTGTATGCCATATCTAATTTTTACTCGCATGAAGTAGATTAGTGCCTCACTGTGTCATCTCTAAGTTGTATGATCATCTTTAAATCATACTAGCATGACATATCTAGCATGATGTTAATACATCATATCTAAGTTTTATGCCACCTCTATGTTGTACTTGCATGATCATATCTAGCATGACACAAGCCCCCTACATCATCTCTAAGTTGTATTAGCATGAGATATCTAGTATGATGTCAATACATCATATCTAAGTTGTACTCACATGTCCATATATAGCATGATGTGGCTCACCAACATCGTCTCTAAGTTGTACTAGCATGAACATAACCAGCATGATGCAAGCATCATCTCTAAGTTGTATGTCCACCTCTAAGTTGTACTAGCATGATGCTCCTTAGACCACTGTATCAACAAATCCAACCATATGTATCATATCTAAGTTGTACTAGCATGATATAGATCTGAAAATCATTGAAAGTTCATGATGCCACATATCAATGCTCCCTCCAAACCGAGGAAGTCATCTCCTCCCTTTCAACCAAGGGAGCAATCTCCACGAGCCCTAGATTATACCTCAAGTATGCAAACGTTATCTTGGTAAAGGATTCGTCAAAATATCTATAGTCTACTCATCAGTGGAGATATATTGGAGAACCACTTCTCCCCTATGGACTTTATCATGGAGAAAGTAGTACTTGATCTCAATGTGATTTGACCTGTCATGGAACACTGGGTTCTTTGAGAGATTCACACAAATTTGGTTATCACAATATATCATGGTCGAATCCAACACCTGATCAAACAATCCAGAAACTAGCTTACGAAGCCAAAATGCTTCTGTACAAGCATCACAAGCTACAATATACTCTGCTTCTATAGTGTTGAGTGCACTAGAATTCTGTTTTATGCTATCCCATGATATCATAACAGATCCCATAGTGAAACACATACCAGAAGTGCTCTTTCTTTCATCTGCACTCCCTGCCCAATCTGAATAAGTAAATCCATGTAGCTATAGACCATTGTTTGAGGAATATCTCAAACCATAAGTTATCATCCCACAAAGATATCTCAAGATATGATTTGTAGCTATCCAATGCTCTTGTCTAGGTTCCACTTGGAACTGGATCAACATGTTCAAAACAAAGCAAATGGCCATCCTAGTATTCACCAAATACATCAAGGAGCCAATCAACTACCGGTACAGGGACGAGTCTACCGGATCAAAATAAACATCTCTCAACTTCCTCAAATATGTTATCATGGGAGTTTCCATGGATTTGCAGTCCATCATCCCAAACTTCTGGAGAATATTTACAACATACTTTCGTTTCCACGAGAAGATTTCACCATGCTCCTGCTATACTTCTAGTCCCAAATAATAATGCATGATACCAATATCCTTCATATCGAATTTAAAGGCTAACTCTCTTTTACACTGAATAATGAGAGGCTTTACACCATGAGGGATTCACTCAATGAAATTGTGACATAGCATGTTCGTTCATGGGATATTAAAGAATACCCCTAATTTTACTAGATATTGAAAAAAACACTCTAAAATCCTTTTTTTGACCCCCCCTCCCAATACATATGTACAATTTTAAAACCCCCTATTTTTACTAGATATTATAGGTATCCATTTTTTCATGGCATTTTTAATACCCCTTTTTATTTCTATGCTTATTATGGAAACATGATGAAACTCTTATACACTCACAAATCACAAATCACAAACGTAATTAAAAAATAAGCAAACCTCAGTGTAGTGACATCCAACCTATTGGCAATAGATGCACACAAGATTAAACATCGTCAAAGAAAATAACAAGTAGAGGATAAGTGGAAAATTATGAAGTAGGTGAAATGAGTGGCCTTAACAACTTACACCAAATCATGGAAGTGATATATAAAATACAAGTGAACTCAAATAGTGCAAGAATATTATCTTTAAATGAGGGCTTCACCAATTTTAAGACATAAAGTAATTCAACAATAAATAATCATGTATTGTGCATGCAAGATAAACCAACTCTTGTATATATAATACAAATTACTTCAATTATTGTTGAATCAATTGAACTATAAAAAGAGCATCATACAAAGTTTGGTATTCAGTACAATCAATACAAATTTTATTGTCTGTGTATGGTATTCAATACAATCAATTCTAAAAACTTGCTATGTAGTAGTTCTGAAAATGACCCTGCAAAACAAAGCTTGTGATCAAATGTTGATAGGAAAAACCCATTAGGATACTTTCTTATACAATATTATAAGGAACAATTTTATTACAATTGCTATATTAGAATATACATTAGATAAATCATCCCTCCCCCACACGGTTGTTTTACTTCTACATACCTCTACCTTGCATACCCTTTACACCAATATTCCATGTAGATAAAAAATATCACCAGTAACTTCAAAATCCAAATAGGGCTCTCCAACGACTTCAAGAATATCAGGAAAATCTATTTACTGAATACGATACTATCCTTCAAGTGTCTATTCCATTGATATCAAGGATTTTTTTCATGAAAGTGAAACTACAACTTGAAAAGAATACAACATAGTTGTGAACTCAGACACCATTCAAATGCATAGAATAACAAACATGTCACAGATATTACATTAACCATAATTTCAGACACCTTTGAAATACTGTTATTTTGCTAGTGTCTTGCTGAGTGGAATAGGTGAAAAAACATAACAAAAATTTGAATTACTCAGAAAGAAGAATTTTGCAACTCAAAATTGCATGCAAAACATAAATTCCACTTCGATAGGGACCCACTATTCAAAATGTTAAGGCCTTCATTGCATGCTTACAAAACATACCATTCGACGTGATTTTTTTTTAACATGTTGCATTAAAATATATTTACAGCTAATACATTTCATGAACTATCCAACACAAGAAAGCATCGTTGATGCATTCCATTTACTCTTTGAAAAACAAACATTTTTGACATTACCTGAGTAAACTTAGACCTGTGAGTATTCAAAATAGTTGATTGAACTGAGTGCATGAGTGTATCATAGACCTGTTCACAAAGACAATGGAAATAATTTAGATGTCAAGAAAAAAATAGATCAATTATGCGTGTTTTTGAAAAACCACCAACTTTAGTTGACCAACAACACAACTCAAGATGGATAAATAAATAATAATTTCACCTGTGGCAGGCGATCCTCATCAACACATAATTTCAAATGCTCCAAATTCATTTCCATTAATACATCCATGTTTTTTTCAACGCTCCCCAAACTCTGCATTTGCCTACAACCCAAGTCAACCAAATGCAGTTAAAGAAAAACTTGTACAAATGAGAAGAATTGCATATGTCCTAGAACATGCAAGCTAGTTACTATAGTTCAAATTAATTTCAAGGAAACACTGTGCAAGTTATACTTCACTACCAGGATAAGTATCAATATTTTGAATTATATGCTTCTCTCTCTTCTATTTTAAACTTAATTTATCCAGGAAAGAAAAAACATCATTTCCATTTTAACTTCATAAAGACTAAAGTTGCCTCAAATGAAAAATAGAGGAATTTTGTGAAACACTGACACAATATTTATATCATTTCTCTCACATGTCCATTCATAAATTTTTAGAAAACATAGGACTTAAAATAAATTAGAAATGGAGAAAGACTATATAATAACTCATACAATAAAGTAATTACCATTTACCAAATTATCACTCTACATTACCAAAACTGTATATAAAAAGAAAAAGGAATACGAATATAAATCTGCCAGGTAAAAGTGAATGTGCTTAAGTGCTCTCATGGAAAGTGGTTATTTATAAACCCAAATGACAAGGGTGCTTAAGGAAATAAATACAATTTAACTTGTTTCTCCACTAAATGTGGTTGTACGTCTTCTTTTGTGGTTGTAATGCGACATTATTGGTTGAAAATGGTAGGTATCATTCTGCAAAAAACCAATATGATCTAATACAAGGCATGGAGAGGGATGCTACCTAATACCTTTTAGAGATAGATAATATGATCTGTTTACACAAATGGAACTCAAGTAGAGTGATAGAATGGAGGCACGATAAGACCATACCCACTGCATCAGACTACTAGCTAAAGTAATTAGCTAAGTTGGCAGATGCTTTATAAGGTAAAGGAAATAACAACTATAATAGAATCACAACACAAGGTAGTTTTAAGGAAAAAAATAGTTTCCAACAAATTCCATTGACTATTTCCCAAGGTTTCATTGCTCTGAGGTTGTTAATGAGCTTAAAAAGGATACTGAATGAAGGCATATACTAGGTAATTTGTTCTAAATCTAGTAAAGGCAACGAATAGGGTCATTGCCATTTTGTTCTTGGTCAAAAGAATAGGGTCATTGCATGTGATATTCTTAAGGGTTTGTTGAGATTTATAGTCAGAATGTTGAGCAAAATACTTGAAGTTTTCAAATATTGTAGATCGTATTGGAAGATACAAGAAACCATTTGTGCAATCATTTGTCTGGGATATTGATAGAGGCCTTCCCTTGGACATTTTTTGGTAACTCTCCATCCATATTTTGGTAGGTATGGAATATTTGCATCGATAGTTGTGAATTATTCACACTAATTTAAATCCCGAGAACATTATTCTATACTCTTCTACTGATCCATCAAAAGATCCAAGGAAGTATGAGGATCGTCCCCTACTTTCTCTTGTTATAGATAAAACAAACCTACTTTTGATGTCTTCCAGTAGGAAAGACACAATGAATGGAGTCATTTAAATGACTCAAAAAAATAAACTAAAGAGGAAGGGATGCAAACTATTGTATGAGAAAACTAAAGAGGGATGCAAACTAAAGAGGGATGCAAACTATTGTATCAACAATGTCATAGCTCGAGAAAAGGAATTAGATTTGGCTAATGCAAACCAGTGAAATGTAAATAGTGTTCAGAGTGGTGTTACAAACATGGAAATCATTATGGTTGTTGACTTAGCAGCTCATCACGAGGCAAAGAAAAATCTCATTATTCTGTTGAGATTAAGAGCCTGGAGTTAATGGTTTTGAGATGTAAAGTACTAGAATTGGGAAATACTTGCTAAATTCATAATAAGTTTACACATGATATTCAAAAAATGAAATATCGATCCCCAGAGGTTATTTTGGGTTCAAATTATTCTACACCAGTTGACATGTGGTCATTTTCTTGCATGGTTTTTGAAATGGCTATAAGTGATATGTTGTTTGATCCTTAGAGTACAAAAGGTTATGGCCACAATGAGGACCACCTTTCCCTAATCATGGAGCTTATTGGAAAGATACCTTGTAATATTTATTTAGGTGGGAGCTATTCACATGACCTTTTAGATAGGCATGAGAATTTAAAGCACATTAGATGGCTTTAGTATTGTCTCTTAGATTGTATACTAGTAGAGAAATGTAAGTTTAGTGATAAAGATGCTAATGATTTTGCCAATTTTTTATGTCCATTAATGTATTTGCTCCAGAGAAGAGGCCTACAATAGGGAAATTTCTCCTCCATCCATGGATCAAATTCCAAATGGAATATAATATGGAGATACAAAGGTGTTCAACCCTAAAGGAATCAATGCTATTATTGTGACTAAAATGGAGACTACAAAAGAATTCCTTAACAAGACTATAAAGGATGTTGTGGTGATTGTCCCTAATTATTTTAATGATGCACAACACCAATTTGGCATGCACAACATGCCTATGGCTGCTGTGCATACCAAATTGGCATGATATCCCAAGGCTTGTTGTGCATATCAAATTGGCATGCAGAACAAGCCTTGGGATAATGTGCATGCCAATTTAGCATGCACAATAGGCCTTGGGATGTTGTGCATGCTAATTTGGCATGCACAATAGCCCAAGCCCGTTGTTCATACCAATTTGGCATGCACATCAAGCCTATGGATTTTGTGTATTCCAATTTGGTATGCACAACAACTATAGGAAATTGGCATGCACAACATCCATAGCCCTGCTATGCATTCCAAATCGGCATGAAAAACAACCCAAGGCCTGTTGTGCATGCCAAATTGGCATTTACAACAAACCTTGGGTTGTTGTGCATGGAAATTTAGCATGCAAAATAGCCCAAGGCCTGTGATGCATTCCGAATTAGCATGCACAACATACATATGGCTATTGTGAATGCCAATTTGGCATGCACAACAACCCAAGCCTGATGTGCATGCCAAATTGGCATGCACAACAACCATAGGCCTGTTGTGCATGCCAAACTGGCATGCACAACAGGCCTTGGGTTGTTGTGC
This sequence comes from Picea engelmannii, assembly GCA_009831015.1. Classification (NCBI taxonomy): domain Eukaryota; kingdom Viridiplantae; phylum Streptophyta; class Pinopsida; order Pinales; family Pinaceae; genus Picea; species Picea engelmannii. The sequence continues at coordinate 856,968 of ML776556.1, read as the reverse complement.
ATGCCAATTTGGTATGCACAATAGGCCTTGGTATTTTGTGCATGCCAATTTGGCATGAAAAACAACCGTAGGTCTGTTGTGCATGCCAAATTGACATGCACAATAGCCATAGGCTTGTTGTACATGCCAAATTGGCATGCACAACAAGCCTTGGGATGTTGTGCATGGAAATTTGGCATGTACTACAAGCCTATGGTTGTTTTGCATGCGTAATTGGCATGCACAACATCCCAAGGGATGATGTGCATGCCAATTTGGCATGCAAAATAGCCCAAGCCTGTTGTGCATGCCAAATTGGCATGCAAAACAGACTTGGGCTACTGTGCATGGAAATTTGGAATGCACAACAGGATTGGGCTATTGTGAATGCCAAATTGTCATGCACAACAACCCAAGGCTTGTTGTGCATTCCAATTTGGCATGCACAACAACCATAGACCTGATGTGCATTCCAAATTGGCATGCACAATAGGCCTTGGGCTATTGTGCATACGAAATTTGAATGAATATCAGGTCTATGGCTATTGTGCATGCCAAATTGGCATGCACAACAGGCCTTCGGCTGTTGTGCTACTATGCATGCCAATTTGGCATGCAAAGCAGGCCTATGGATGTTGTGCATGACAAATTGGAATGCACAACATGTAATGTACCCCACCTCTTGATGAAGAGGTTTGGAGAGACTCAATAGTCTAGTCATCCCCACTAGACTATAGTCTCATGCAGCATGGGGAAAAGTCAGCTAAACCCAATGTTCTAATTTGAAGTTGACTTGAAAAGGTAAAAATTAACTCACTGGAGTATTAGGGTGCTTGAGGTTGAGTTAGGAGTTGAACCTAAGGGTTAACTTAACTCAACAGAGGAATAGAAAGAGGTATAAAGGAAATCCTAGGGAACACCTCTCATCTCATCTTGGATTGTTATGCATTTTTCTATTGGGCTCTTGAGCACACCGTTTTGAGGGTTTTGAGAATACAAACCCTAGAGGACAACTCAGTGGTGAAAGATTCCACCCATCTTGTTCCAAGATTGGTCTCAGGGATGCAATACTCCACCCACACCATTCTACAACATTCACATGTACCATCATCCATCCAGGATAGAAATAGACCGTACCATTGAGGGTTTTCCAACAGGGGCACATAATTCTTTGGAGAGGAGTTCGATCCAGGTTTTTGACAAGGATTTTTGACATTCTAGCACCTGGGTATTTATTGCAAGGCCTTGATCATCAGATCTAGTGTGTTTTGAGAGGGTTACTCTGGCCATATAATTATCTTGAGCTTTGGCACATTTTTGAGAGAAGGGGGGTGAAATTGTGATTCAAATATTCTCAGTTTGGAGGGGTTATACCTCAGATCTGATCCTGAGACTTCTCCTAGTATATTATGGTGACCCGATCTATCTTTCTAGAGAGTTTCAATGGATTTGGAGGCCTCCTTCATCAGGGCCACAATATTAAGCTTGACAGTCTTCAGGAGGGCATAGTCTTGATTAAGGATTCAACAGTTTGGAGGGAAAAATCTTGGCATCAGGGCTTGAGACTTCAGGGAGGGCTCCTACTTGCCTCGATCTATCTTTTGGTGGAGTTTGATGCTATTTGGAGGTCTTCTTCATCTAGGACGAAACGCTAGGTCTTCATAGCCATCCAGTGGAGCGTATTTGTAGCCAAGGGGGTTTGGACTTATCCCTGGATTCTTCTTGTATTGATCTTCATTGTATATACAACCTTGGGGGGCTTGCATATTCTTTCCGGGAGCATTTTGTAGCAGCTCATATATTTCTATTGGAGCTATCTGATGTTATTCTAGATCTGCATCCTTCTTGTATCAGGTTCTTGCTTATTACATCAATAAAGGTCAGATCTTTCTGTTGGTTCCATATCTTGTGTTATCTTGTATATTCATTGCTTGTCTTCATATCTAAGCTTAAATAACTGAACTATAAACCCTAAGGCTGAAACTTAAGAGGCCAACCCACAAACAAACATACACAACAAGCAAATCAGTGGTCAGTTAGTGTTCCAAGCGAAAAATTGGTTTGGGAACATTACAGTGGTATCAGAGCTCTGATCCTCCCATCCTGTGAGGATTAGCACATGTAGAAATTTAGTGGCATTTATATGGGAAGAATAAGGAAACATATAGGTGAGGAAGAGGTCGAAATGGAGGGTTCAGGTGAGGACAATGAGCCACAAATGATAGCAAGGATTGCTAGGGACTTGCAATGTTTCATAGAAGTATCACAAAGTGACCTTGTTCATAACCTATAGGAGATCCAGGAGGCAAAATGTAGGGGGTAGGCCAAAATATCAGATACCTTGAGGAAGGTAAGTGAAATCCAAAAGTTGATATCACAACTCTTCATGGAGATGACTCATAAGGGGAAAGGCCCAGAATCTTATGCCAATAGGGAAACCAATGGATCTCATGGTGGGAACAGACATTAGCATGAACATGTTCTCTATCATCATTCGGAGGGAAGCAATGGAGGGGGAGAACCACAAGGATGAACAAGTAGCAGGACCACTCCTAGACCGTACTTTCCTTCATTCGTAAATGAATAGTCACATCCCAACCACCCAGGTGAGTTTTAGGATCAGTTTGATCAGTATGTCAGGGAGTACAACTCACTAATCCCACCAGTTCAAAGAAAAATCAAATTGGATCAGTTTTTAGGATTGAAATTCAGAAGAAAACCCAGGCCGTACCACAGGAACAATTATGAGCTAGAGCGTAGGGATGGAAAATGGAGATCCCATGTTGATTAAGGTTGGTTGTCATTGATGTCAACCCTTGAAGAAATACCCGTAGCACAAAGGTTTGGGTAATGGACCCAATAGTGTTTGATGTAAATATGACTCTTTATTTTTTTTTTCATGGTTGATGAGAAGTAAATATGGATGAACTCCAAAGTGGTCCCCTTATGGTGAACGTCTCCCACGGGAAGACACTTTGTGGAGTAAGAGAACCCATGCTTAATTGTGGAATAATGAGATGAAGGAAAGTGAATTTGTCAGGGAAAATATCCTAGATGGATAGTTCTTGTCATGTCATTTCCGGTGGTATGTGGAACGTCACATA
>ML776556.1:759921-838144 GCA_009831015.1 Picea engelmannii | reverse complement strand
AACCTCTTCCTTCTAGGCTTACTCCTAGGGAAGCCAAGGGGGGTAGACCCTAGTTACTAGATGTGATTTAACTTTAAAGTTCTAGGAGTTGGTTTTAATTTGTTAAAAGGCTTGGGGGAAAACTAACCTAAGATGCTAAAGCAAAAAATGCAAAATGCAAGATTAAATGACAAACAACCCTTTCCCTAAGTCAATTATGACTAGTGCCTAAGGTTGGGCAAGGGGTCAACTAAGTTTGAGGGTGGTTCAATTACAAAAATATTACAAGTAAAATGATTTGAAACTATTCCACAAACAAGAATAAGATTACCTACACAAGGAAATATAAGTGTTACAAAGATACAAAATGATACACAAGATACAAATTAACAAGATATACAATGATGCAAAGAGTGAGAGTTTAGGAGATATTCAACTCAATATCAATCACATAAGCCAAGAATGCCCCAATAACACTTACTCTATTGGACTGCTTTTCAATGGAAACCACTAAAGCACTCAAGATCCAAGAAGATGATGCCTCCCCAAGTGGGATACTCAACTTCTTCTTGAATCACACCATAAAGAATAAAAAAGATGTGTAGTTTTGTAAACTCCAATGCTCATAAAAATCTAAAACATTTAGAAAGACAAACCATAAGATTGCAATTAAGACTTGTAAACATGAAAGTAATTGCAATGTGTGTTCCTAAACATTCATCTAAGATCCCCCAACACACATGAATTTTCTATGCAACTAGGTGGTTAGGAGTTTCTTAAAAATTAAGTAAATTTTATTATTCCCTCCCCCTAACTATGTTTGGAGCCTTAAACCTCCTCCTCCTATAGCCAAATAGCTACCGGGTGCTCAATATAGTAAGGCAACGAGGCCCACCCTAGCTTCCATGGTCAGCCCTGACAGTAAGAGTACTTTCTGGAGAGGACACCCACCTGGAGCGCCACGGGACGGTTCCCCGCCACTTCCTTCCATTGTTTTCCTCAAACCCGTTTTAGATGGTGGAGATGGATGAATTAGGCTATCCTAAGTTGTCTAAAATATTATTATGACTCGCGGGTGAGTCTTTAGGTGTGTTTGAAGTGTTTTAGAAGTATTTTAAGTGTCCGAAAAGTGTGATTTAGGCCCAAAACCGAAACTGCAAAGTGCTTGAAATGATGTGTTGTGAAAGTAAATATTTAAACCATAAACACATGAACATGAATGTAAAATATCATAAGATAAACATGATTAACATATCCGTATCATTCATCATCCATAACATGTAACTTTGCAAGGAAATAAAGCAAGGGCAAGAACAACTTGCCAACAATTATAGCAAGTGAAGAAATTTAAAACCACTTAACCATGTATGTTATTGCATATATGAAATGTGTTAAGTGAAATAGAGACTTCCTTAAATAAATATCTAGGTCCTACACCATTCACATATCCATGAACAAGAATGAAAGTATGAGAGTTATAAATGCCCAAGAAACAAGATTGCTTTAAGATATAAATTTAACCATGTAATCAATCTCATCTAAGGCACCATGCTTAAAGTGTAAAATACTTGCAAGAAGAAAACTCAAAGCATGTAAATGTAAATATGCCTTAAGGGATTAAACTAAGATGATATGATAAAGATGATTATCTAGAGCATACTAATCCATTTGAAACATATAAACCATCACATATCTATAGCATCCTAGCCATACGATTTTGGGGGTGACTCTCCCAAGGTGTAGGGAATTACTTATTAAGCAAACTTTAAAAAAGGAACAAACCAATCACAATGGAACAAGGTGGAGGCAAACCTACCAATTTTGTGCCAAAGAGGGTTGGAAAATAAAAGACTTAGATGAAATCTAAAATCTAGCCCAACGATATTTGGGGGTTGGCTTGGCCAATCACTCTCCCAGGTGTAGGCAACTAAAAATTTCTGAAATGAAAGAGAAGGTTAAAGAGATAGCTACCAATCCCCTAGATGGGTTTTCTAGTGTTGTGTGGTCCTCTTAATGTAGCCAAGCCTCTCCAAATCATATCTGATATACCTACAAAAACAACAAGGTTTCCCTTGCTAGGAGAGCTACACACAACGATACAAGCTTGGAAAATTTTTGTTTTTTTAGGGCAAAATTTTTCCTTAGAAATTTTATGAAAAATTTTAAGTTTTTGTGACCATAAGACCAAGTATGCTAGCTAAAATATGGGCTGCAACAGAAATATAAGAAAAAGAAGCAATATGAGAAGCTTGCTTGGAGTGTATGAGAATATCAAAGAATAGACTTTTACCCAAGGCACATCTAATGAAACCCTTGAGGTTCAACCTGCAAAAAAAACTCAACACAATAGCATGCATAAAATGGATAATATGGAGGGTTAAGATAATAAGTGAAATACTTGCACATTATCTAGCTAACCACATATATAGATTCACAAGAATACTCTTTGCAAAACCTACTCAAATAAAATACTTTACCTAAGATCCATTCATACATGCATCATATCAAATTGAAAAGATTATACCTCATATGTTTGTAGGATCCAAAATACTTGTAGATATTCCCAAAATATCCTCCAAAGTTTCATTTATTATTGCTTCAAGAAGAGGGGTGTTGGAGAAATACTTACTCCAAACCCTAGAGCCAAAGAGTGAAATGATGGAGCAATGAGAGAGAGAGAGAGTGGAAAATCAAGTAGCATAACAATAGCTCAAGATATGGTGAGTTGGGAGTGAGAAATGAGATATATTTATACGTGGAGAGGCAAACTTACCTCTCTTGGATCTAAGCCAAGTGTCCACCACCAAGCAAATGAGTAGATCTCAAGGCTAGGGCACACCATCTAGGGTTTGAAAGCTAGATCTAGGGTGTAGAAAAATGTAGGAGGTGTTGGGATCAAGCAAAGAGGTGTGGGAGGCCTTGGGATTGATGCCAAGTAAGGTGAGAGATCTCAAATAATTAAAAAAAAATCATTTGTGGAGTTTCTAGAAGAGGGGGGTGTAACTCCTCTTGGAGGGGGCAAAAAAAAGGTGAAAATGAAGGAATGGAGGGGGATTAATGAAAGAAAAGGAGTGGGATAATACTAGGAGGTGATGTGGGGGTAAAAGGGAATCATAAATTATGATATGGGGCCCCAAATAAGTCACAAAAACCTCCACCAAGGAAAAACGTCAATCCCCCTAGGGGGGCATGATTTTTGAGTGTAGAAGGTGGGAAAGGGGTTAGAATAGGTTGGAAAAGGTTGGGAGGGTTATGTTATGCTTAGGGAGGTTCTCTCTAACCATCATTTCAAAATTTCACATCATCTAACTCATTATTACAATTATTGACATTTCGACAATGTCATACTTAGCAATTAAAATTGTTGTTTTAATTGACTGACACTCCGGGTGGACAAATGCATAGAAAAAATTGTCCGACTGAGATGAAACTTGGTCCATGGGTGTAGGGGGTGCTATTCCATTTATTTTGAGCACAAATACCCCTATCAAAAGTCCAAGGACGTAGTTTTTACAATAATTGCTCAAAAACATTTAATTAATTAAATAATTAAAATCCCAACCTTAGGAAAATTAATTAAATTTAATTAATTAAAAAAAACCTATCTAGACTCGATGAAATTCCGCGAAACTTTCTACAATGTCTAACATGGTCATTTACATCATTCCTAAACAGTAGATACCAAAGGATGGGACCATTAGAATGTCGTTCACCACTTTGGATGAATTATTGCAAGTGTGAGGGAAAAACTCATGGGAAATCAACCAGGCTGAAAAGCCCAATTGACAACCTAAGGATAAAAAACCCTCAGTGAAAAGAACTCTCCCAATGAAAACATCCCAAGGTACCTGACCTAACTATGATCCATGTAGACTTATTACATTATTAACCCACACAGGGGTGCAAAAATTTCGTTTACAAAATTTTGTGCTGGAGGCATAAAATACCCAGTAGAACCAAACTGTCTTCAACATACTTACATATGATGATGCACATCTTCATAGAACATGAGTTGACCCCCTAGCTAAATAGGCGGTCAACATGCCCCTTTTGGAGCAGTTCTTGGATTTGTCACTTGATCTCCTCATTCTCTAACAGAGAGTGATGATAGACTGGCCCATTGGGCATTGGTGCATGGGGGTCATATCGATGGGGTGCTTGACCTGGCAGTGTAGAGGTACCTTGGTAGGTGAGGAGAAGATATCTTAGTATTATTCCATGAATTTATCTACTGTGTGGAGAGGTTGGCCACAAAGACCCTGGATGTGGCTATGATCTTTCTCTTATTCTGAGAGAGAATCACGAAGAAGACACAATTCCCTGTCTGAGAGATGACCTTCCTGCATTTATTAGTAGAGATCAAGAAAATAGCACTAGGTGGGATTGCCTCAGGTATCTTGTACAATTTCCTATTCAAAGTAATAATAACACTACGAGGCATAGACTCATATACAACATGATGTTTCCATAAATAAGGTTGGCCCAAAAGAACATCACAAACTTCGAGAGGAGAAACATCACACAATACCTCGTCTTTGAAGGGCTTGATGCCGTATGAAAATTGACACTGTTGGATGATGCAAAGATCGCTTCCTTGGCAGAGCCATCCAATGGTGTAGGGTTGTGGGTGAGGCATTGTGGGAAGGGCCAATTGCTTGATGACCTCTGCAAAGATGAGGTTCTTCTCGCTACTGCTATCAATGATGAAGTGCAGCGGGGTGCCTTTTACCGACATTTGCAAATGGAAGAGGCGCTCTCCTTCTTCTTGCTTGTCTGGTTCACCAGGATGGAGCTTGGTGGTAGAAACGGTGGAACTGGGTTCCACATCAATGATCCATCTTCCCCTTTCTGGTTCTAGCTCAGAGTCAGAATCCACATCTGATTCAAAATCTTTCACTTCGACCACCAGTGACTGCTTTGAGCGACAATCAACAGTTTTATGCCAAGGGCTCTTATGGAAGTCACACCACTTCCCGGTATCTTTCTTTGTCTTTCCAGTGTCCGTCTTTGCTTACGTCTTGGAATGGTTGTCCTGATACTATCCATCTTTGCTTTGTCCTTTTTTCTATGGGTTGGGGCCTCCCTTTCCTAGATTTTGTTGTGAGGGGTTCCTAGGCCCAAATTGCCGTGTCTTTTGTTTGAGCTTTTGCTCGATTTTGATGGCATATCGGTAGGCCTCGCCCAAGGATGAGATGTCTAGAAATTCCATTTCGTTCTGGATGTATCTATGCGGAGCACCTCGATACTTGAGCATCAGATGTTGCTCCGAATCTTTGATACCCAGCTTGGTGCACAAGGTATGGAATATATTTGTGAAATATGACACTGCTTGGTCTCTTTCTTGCCGTAGTGTGGTCCATTTGGTATATAAGTCATCATAACTTCCGACAGGGTAGTGTTGTTTCTTAATAGCATCCCTGAAGGAATCCCAGGTGGCTATGACTGTAAATAATGAGGGTTCCTCTGTTTTCTTTTTCTCATAGAACGTTTCCCACCAATCTTTGACATGGGGGACGACTTTGAGGAGCGCAAAAGTAATCTTTTCTCTATTCGAGAAGTTATGGATAGAAAATACCCTTTTAGCAGATTCAACCACTTGTCTACAACATCTACATCTATCTAACCTTCAAATATAGGAATATCGAAGTTTATTTGTACCTTGAAGGGGGTGGCACCTCCGCTTGAAGAAGATGCGTCTCCTGTTGGTAGCCGCCGAAGGATTTGCGCGAAACTATCCATCATCTCGTTCCTCTGTTGCATGAGGGATTCCTCAATCAATAGTTTGAAAGGATCTCCTATCCTGTCATATTTATTTTCTCCTTCCATGAGAGGTCACTTGGGCGTGAGAGAGTTTTTTTCCTCAAGAGAAACAAGCTCAAGACCCAACTCTTTTTACTCTCACCTCGTTGGGGACATGCATTAAGACAACAAGGAGCAGACTGCTCTGATACCACTGATCCAAATTTTATGAGAAGAATGAAATGAATACAGATTAATAACAGATTCTTAACACAAAATAACAAAGATACAGTAAAACTGGTTTTCCATTCAATAATGAAATAAACTGAAACTATAAAATGCAGTGGAAACAAGCTTGCTGGAATGGTGGCAGCTTATCTCTGAGAAGATATGTGATGGCTACGCTCATTCACAAGAAGATAATTAAAATGAGGCTCTGAAGGTATTTTACAATAAACAAGAATTCCAAAAACCCTATACATCCAAAAAACCTAACCCTAATAGATGAAGCGCCAAAAGTCATGTGGGCCTCGTTTGGGTAAGTTAGTACATTAACTTCCCGGGGTCATAACTTTTGCATATGATATCCATTTTAGGCGTATGATAGCTCGTTGGAAAGGTATCGTCAAGGAGATTCATTTTTGGACATCAATTATTCCTTCAAATATCATTGAGTTGGGACAATACCGAAAAAACTTCATTTAGGCCCTCAAAATGACCCCCGAAGTGAAAACTGCTAAAAATAGTAAATTGCCAAAATTGCCAGAAAATTGTTTTGAGCTAGTTGGAAAAGGTGGGTGGCCACCGATATCCATCTGGATTAGTATTCTATCAAAATAAGCAGAGAAAAAAATATCCAACCCTGGTTTTTTGGACCCTACAGGATCAATAGGAAGGTAGGGGCCGTGGCTTATGAGCTTGAGCTTCCATAGGGAAGCAGGATTCACAACATCTTCCACGTGTCATTATTTAAGAGGGCCATTGGTCAACACATCACACCACTTGAGGTACTTCCACCCTTGGATGAAGAGGGACAGTTGGTGCTAATGCCATAGGAAATATTGGAGGTTTGGGAGAAGAAACTCAGGAGGAGAAGCATCAGGGAATACTTAGTCAAATGGAAGGATCTGTCTATTGAGGATGCCATGTGGGAGAGTGAACAGGTGATCCAACAGACATGCTCAAAATTGCTTGTGGACAAGAAATTTCTAGTAGAGGATACTATAATGTCCCCCACCTCTTGATGAAGAGGTTTGGAGAGACTCAGTAGTCTAGTCATCCCCACTAGACTATAGTCTCATGTAGCATGGGAAAAATTCAGCTAAACCCAATGTTCTAATTTGAACTTGACTTGAAAAGGTAAAAAGTAACTCACTGGAGGATTAGAGTTCTTGAGATTGAGTTAGGATTTGAACCTAAGGGTTAACTTAACTCAACAGAGGAATAGAAAGAGGTATAAAGGAAATCCTAGGGAACACCTCTCATCTCATCTTGGATTGTTATGCATTTTTCTATTGGGCTCTTGAGCGCACAATTTTGAGGGTTTTGAGAATACAAACGCTAGAGGACAACTCGGTGGTGAAAGATTCCACCCATCTTGTTCCAAGCTTGGTCTCGGGGATTCAATACTCCACCCACACCATTCTACAACATTCACAGGTACCATCATCCATCCAGGAGAGAAATAGGTCATACCATTAGGGTTTTACAGTAGGGGGTGCATCATTCTTTGGAGAGGAGTTCGATCCAGGTTATTGACAGGGCTTTTTGACATTCTAGCACCTGGGTATTTCTTGCAGGGCCTTGATAATCAGATCTAGTGTGTTTTGAGAGGATTACTCTAGCCATATAATTATCTTGATATTTGACACATTTTTTAGAGAAGGGGGGCACAAATGTGATTCATATCTTTTCAGTTTGGAGGGGTTATACCTCAGATCTGACCCTGATACTTCTCCTAGTAGCTTGTGGTGGCCCGATCTATCTTTCTATAGAGTTTTAAGGGATTTGGAGGCCTCCTTCATTAGGGCCGAAATATTGAGCTTGACAGTCTTCAGGAGGGCGCAGTCTTGATTGAGGATTCAACTGTTTGGAGGGACATATCTTGGCATCATGGGTTGAGACTTTAGGGAGGGCTCCTACTTGCCCCGATCTATCTTTTGGTGGATTTTGATGCTATTTGGAGGTCTTCTTCAGATAGGCCGAAACCCTAGGTCTTCATAGCCATCCAGTGGAGTGTATCTATAGCCAGGGGGGGTTTGGACTTGACCCTGGATTCTTCTTGTATTGATATTCATTGTATATCCAGCCTTGGAGGGCTTGCATATTCTTGACGAGAGCATTTTGTAGCAACTCATATATTTCTATTGGAGCTATATGATGTTATTCCATATCTGCATCCTTCTTGTATCAGGTTCTTGCTTATTATATCAATAAGGGTCAGATCTTGTTGTTGGTTTCATATCTTGTGTTATCTTTTATATTCATTGCTTGTCTTCATATCTAAGCTTAAATAACTAAACTATAAACCCTAAGGCCGAAACTTAAGAGGCCAACTTGTAAACAAGCATACACAACAAACAAATGAATGGTCAATTAGTGTTCCAAGAGAAAAAATTGGCTTGGGAACATTACACAATAGACCTAGGGTTAACACAGACAAGGTTAGATCTAATACAAACCATTTCCTAATATAATATAAAAGATAAACTTTCTCAAATTTAAATCATTAATAGAGGGGCAAGTAGAGTTCCTACAAATAGAATCTCCATAACACTAATGAAGGGGGATCCAAAACCAAATGCTTCTAACATTCCAATGATGAATGGACACTAACCTAAAAGTCTATCAGACAAGCTTTAAGAGAAGTTTCATTTGGCTTCAGAATGAGAGACTTGTTTTTTCAAACCAAGAAATTATCCATTATGGGTCACATTTGAGTTCTTCAAGCTACAAGATTCCATCACAAAGCATATTGAGAGAAAATATATATTGAAAGAGTTTAGTGAAGGTCCTTACACATCATTTACATGTGCCATTGTTAAACCTATGAATCCTACAAACCTAGAAAGCATATAGACCTAGAAATCCTAAAGACCTTTTATAATGTGTTTTGAAATCTAAAAAATATGCATTTGAAATCTGAAACAAAATAAAGTTGCTGACTTCTCATGTGCTTCTCACCATGATCATTAGTTTAGAAATTCATCATCACTCCTTTGTGAGAGAAACCAAACACATAATATTAATATTAACTACCCTAGTTATCAATTAACTTGCAAAAGATGAATGAACCCAAAAAATAGATTCACAATATAAGTAGTTTAGAAATTCAGAATCCACTTGCCATACACAACAAGCCCCAGGGGCCTGATCTATTTACTAGAAACACTTAACAAATTGAAATGAAATACAATATGGGCATGGCCACCAAAATTTGATATGCAAAAACTCATTTCATCCTTTTCAAAGTTTCAATGGATGATGCCTTATTTCCACTCCATCACAAAGGATGACTATAATTTCCAAAAAAAATAAAATCCTTATAGTTTTATATTCCAAGGGTACAAGTGCCAATTTTGAAACTATTGCAGAAATTTCAAGAACCCTCAAAACCAACTTTGCAACAAAGAAATAAGAAACATCTGAAGCCCAATAATTGCGTGTTGATTTATCCCAACCATTCACAATTCGATGCATTCACCGAACATGAAGCCAAAAATTATGAGTGAGTATCAAACTACTAAAAACAAACCAATATTAATACAACCAAGAATAAAAATAATCAATGAGATAGTAATAAAAAAGAAAAAATAAATTATAATGTTTTGAAAACAATACCCTATTTAGATTTTTGACAAAATCTTCAAAATTTTTGGAATCATTTTCTTCTAATTTGTATGTGTCATTCTTGTTATTGTATGATAAGTTGGCCACTGCTATAACAACTTCAAGTTGTATGAAATTGTGACCTGTCAAATCATACTTGTACATGTGTTGCCCTTTTATTCGATTGTACCAAAAAAGTTGAAGCTCAACTACTTCCAGCCTATCCAAAAGATCAATGTCATTATGGTCATCAAATACCCTATTACCATCTTTCTTTCCTATTCTTCGAACTCTTCCAATGTATCAAATCCCAGAAGAAACAACCAGTTTTGTACTTCGGGAACCACTTTTTCTTGTAGCACGTTCAATGGCAGGTATAGAATCTCTCTCAAACAACATTGCACAAACTAAGCCAATTCCAAAACCAATTGAAACACCCTTTTTTGGAGCCCTCTCATCTCACCCAAAGTAGACCCTATTTCTCACTTTAGTCAACCTATATTTAGATAATGTCGGGTTTCCATTCAACTGACTAACCAAACAAGATTTATACATATCCTTACCATCTAGCTCCACCATTGGTTTGATAGTTATGTTTATATTCTCATCAATGGAATCTAAAATTTCATCCAACTCATGTCTCCACTCACTTTCCATTGTTTGCAATTCACTATAATCAAGCACCATTGAGGGAAAAGGTTGGAATATAGAGTTGGAATGACCTGGTGGAGAATCATCAACTATTTCATCCACAAATTGGAGTGTTGGAAAATTTTGATCCTCTATCCATGGTTTAAACCACCAAGAAAATTATGTGTCTCCCTTTGGTTTCATGCTGATATTTGATAAAATTCCATGTGCATCCTCCAATCCTATCTTAAGAGATTCTAGAATTTTGTCATCTGTAGATATTGAATCATATTTTGACAAAACATCAATGTCCTCCCTCACTTATTGGTGCAATGTATTCGAGATGATCATTTGTTTCTTATGATTTTTTTTAAAATGAATCCCTTGGGAATTCGATTCTTCTTCAACAACTCTATTAATGGTTCCAATGACATGAAGTAATTCTGCGAAATCATATGCCCTCTCTACTCCAAAATTCCCACCAACTTTGCTAAATAATCTCTCACATACATTTGACCCAGTTAGGTGCAATACACATGGCAAGTTGGAGTATTGATCCCTAAACAATATCATCAACAAAACTACAAAGTTGCAAGAAATTTGCACATCTTGATATGCCTCTCTGCTAATTAAATTTATGTTGGCATTAGTATGAGATTTGTTTTGTACCCAACATAACCATTATGGAAAAAATGATGAACTCTTGAAGCATTACATACTCTTTCCCAAAGATTCAAGCTACAAGACAAAAACATATCAATATAATCAACAACAATTCTTAGATAGGTCTCTGTACCTAATGTCCTCTCTTTCAGACCACATGTACCTCTCATATCCTTCAAACACCTATGAACATGCCTTGAAGCAATGCATTGTGCTGAACCCCAATTTTGTCGATCAATCCTCTCTATATCTTCAATTTTAAGCTTGTGATCATCCACTTTAAAAATGTTATAAATAATAAAATTAACCACCTCTTGTCCAATTCTCAAATCTCATCTACCACTAAACAAATGATTCACTAATTTTTTATTTTCTTTTTCGTTTTGGATGTAATCTTGGTCACGAAGTTTTGTTACTTTGAAACCATCATACAACCCAGTTAAGCTCCAACCTTCCCAAAGAATTTGCTATCTAATGCCTATAGTTGAAGAATAGTCCTTCAACATAAGTTGTCTTATTCTACTATCTCCATCTGAGGAATGACCAATAATAGGTCTCAAAACAACTTCAACATGTTTCTTCCATAGGAATTATATTTTTTCCCTTTTTTGATGAACAAAATTTGCATTGAGCTTATTGCACGTTGGATGAACAACCATAACCAAACAAGAAACCTTGTCATGTAAAGGGTTTGCAATAACAACACATGCATAATGTCGAATCACACAATTCTTAAAATTGTCTGTAATAATAACATATCCTGCGATGCCCTCACCAACTGTCACCAAGAAATGTGATTGGAACTTATGTTCTTCTTTCTTACCACAACAACCCACCAATGTATCACTTTTTTCTAACCATCTGACATATTTTTTCAAAACAGTTTCATCTTCAGCAAACAATATAGGAATTGGGCCCTCTATATCGTGTTTATCTTTATAAGAAGCATAAAATTTTCCAACTTCCTCAAAAATGTAATTGTGCTCCCCTGGAATATATGTCAATGATTTTGTAACTTGCCTTAAAGTTGTAAATATTTAAGGGCCATTCGGATTTAAACTAATAAAGCTATGTAATCTAGGACCTCCCCACAACTTAATCATCTCATATATATATTTAGTGGATGCAATATACCTTCCTGCTTTTGGATGCATCAGGTTTTGAAAAATATATTGGACAAATTCCCAGACTTCATTTTTACCTTATAATTTTCCTTGCTTATGAGCCTCACACACATCCTTGCAAAACCTAAAGACATCCTTTATTTCTATAGATTCAATTTTTTTTTCCTTCAAGGACCTCATTCTAATAGACAATGTGGCAACCTTCATCCTCTCCCACCAAATATCTCACATTGTTGATCTATGGCTAGCATTTGTCGCTCGTGCAACAATTTTGAGTTCAGTTTGAGTCAAATGGTCCAATCTTCTCTCTTTCCCTGTATCTCTCCCGTGTATTTAAATGTTTCTTCTTGATTCATGATATACACACATCCTAAAATCATTACATTCAGGAATCAACTTACAAAAATTGCATGTAAATGAACTGAAAGGGATCCCCGTTTCAGAATCCCTATAGCAATGAATATGCCTATATATGCCATCAATACGAAATCCAATACCATAATAACATAGTTTTCTCTTAGTATGATTCTCTATGGCCCATAATCCCCCTTGTTGATCATCCATTAATACCTTTGTATCCAGTCTCTCCCCATTTCTATCAATATAGGGATGCCAATACCCCCAACATTGTAATTTCAAGGCAGATAAATGACCTACAATAATATGAAAAATACTTAAAAAAATGAACTAGTTTCAAAAAAGATAAAAAAACAAAATAATATGTGCATTCAAATTAAAAAAGGAATCAAATTAAAACTTGCATAATTAACACAATTGAAGTAGAAGCACCTGGATTTGTAGAACCCATATGTAATAGTGATGGTGATGATGGAACCAAGAACCTAGTCAAACTCTGTTGAGATGTATCAATGGTAGGCTTCTTGGGTCTTCCGATTGTGCCAATCCTCGACCTAATTGTATTATTCAAATCCTCATCTGTAGAAGTAATATTATTCTTTTATTTCATTTGTTCATTCAAAGAACTGACAATATTACCACTAGTTGGCACTAAAGAAAACCATTTACTGCATCGTGTACATTCCACTTTTACTTTTCTCTTTCCCTCATATGCTGCAAGTATTGCTTCCACCACCTTGAACAAATTGGGATCCTATGTCTTGTTTAAATCATTTAGAAGTTTGATTTCTTTCTCAATCTCAAATCGATCTCCAACCATTGTTGTTCATGTTGCTTCATCATTACATGAAGGAATTTGACTATTTCCCACTGCTAAAATGTTACATTGATGAGTTTTTGATTTGATATGAGAATTTTTGAAGTTGATAAATGTTCGATATGCTAGTGATATTTCCCCTTTTCCATAAGTAACACCACAATTTTCACATAAGATCTTTATTTGAGGTTTTCCCTTTTCTGAAGATACTTGGAGACTAAGCTTCTCCCCAACAAATTGTTCCATTTAACTATTCACTTTGTTTTGCCAAGATGCCAATACAACAGGATCAACATATCCCTTGATGTTCATACTTTGATGTAATTTCAAATATTGGTTGTTTATGCATAGGTTCCTCCACATGCTCACCAATGTTTCCAACATTTGGAGCTTTTTCTACTACACTTGATCTAGATGTTTCAATTTCCAATGTGTCTAGTTTCCTCTTGACAACTATAGTTGTTGTTTCCACTCTCCATTCCCCTCTTGATTTGGATTTAACGAGTGCCATTTACTACCAAAAAAATCAAAAGTATATCCAATGAATCCATCATCCACAATTTCATGATGGATTTCATAAAATGTAGAATCTTTTTGACCCCTAACTATGCCAAAGACGTAATTCCCTTCACTCGCTACAATTTCATATTCCAAAGACATCTACATTTCCATCCATATGTACCTTAGTAAATTAAGGAAAATAAGTATACCAACTATTAAGACAACATAAATTTGAAATGACATGTAAATGTAACAAATTTATAGTTACCTACAAATTTATGGGATTAAGAAGGAAATTTCAACCTAAATACTTGAAATACTAGACATTGTGGATTACCTGCTTTTTTTTCTTACAAAAATTGCAAGAAGGTGTCAATGTGGATTGGTGGTGGTATTATTTTTGTTTTTTTTATGGTGTTATTATTATTGCTACCATACATGGACTGCTGCAAGACAAAGTAGATTGTGAATGACAAAGGTAATAATCCATTTATTTTACAAAACTCTATAAATACATCTTGGCAAATGTTCCAATTGAGATGAGTAAATGGATTAAATGGCATGCCACTCAAGGTTAAGTTCATTTTTGTTGATTTCTATAGCTAATAAGTAATAATATTAACATATCTGAAACTGTAGCCTCATACTTTACAAGGATTCAACAGGCTTGTGATGAACTGTCACCTATTGGGGATGTCCCGGATGAGATGAAAATTTAAAAATTATCACTAAAGGGTTGTACTAAGTAGTGGGTAACATTTGTGACATGTATCCTTGCTAGAGAAAAGCTTCCTAATTGGGTCATATTATGGGACGATTTCACCTAAAAGGATATTTGGGAGAAATATGTAACTGGTGGACAACGCAAAAGTAGAGACATGGAGAATCTTGCTCTAGCTGGGCAAGCTAAGAAGGGAAATGATAAAGTAAAGAAAAATCAGAGTGGAGGTGCATATTAACAAAGGAATATTGACATGGGAAAATTTAAGTGCTTTGCATGTCATGAGAAAAGTTAAGTGCTTGTACGGGGCAAGTATGTGGTTGAGATCTTGAAAACATTTAGGATGGAGGATTGTAGGTTGATGTCTACACCTATGATCATTAACTTAAGGAAGATTAATTTTTCTGAGGATGAGTTGGTGGATCCCACTTTGTACAAACAATTGATTGAGTCCTTGTTGTATCTAGTCAACACCAGGCCATATATTTTCTTTGCAGTGAATACACTCAACCAGTTCATGGTGGAGCTGAGGAGGGTTCATTGGGTGGAAAAAAGCATGCGTCGAGGTACATTCATGGTACAATGGAATTTGGACTGAGATATCTCAAATTTGGTGGAGTGTAGTTGTAGGAGTACAGAGATTCAGACTAGGTAAGGAGTGCAATGGACAAGAAGAGTACTTTTGGATGTTGTTTCAGCTAGGGGTTAGCAGTGATCTCATGGTTTAGCAGGGAATAACACTCAATTGCACTTACCTCGGTAAAGGTCGAGTACATGGAAACGAGTCTGGAAAGTTGTGAGTCCATTTGGCTTCGCAATATGATCACAGGGTTATTTGGTCTTGATATGGGGCCTATAATGATCCATTATGCTTACCAAAGTTGTATCAACCTTTGAGAAAATCCAATGTTTCATGACAGGTCCAAGCATATAGAGATTAGATACCACTTCATCAAAGATAGGGTCCAGAGAGGTGTTGTGAGATTACAATACATATCCATAGAGGAGAAGATAACACACATTCTCACCAAGCCTCTAGTGAAAAGGAAATTTGTTTTCTTCAGGGACAAGCTGGGGTTGGTGGAGAATCCCTTTTTTTCTAGGAGGGAGTGTTGATTTTTGTAATTTCCGAGTTTTAAATAAATTGTTAAAGTAAAATAGATCACATTTGGTATAAGAGAGTTAACACTTTTGAAGGATGCGAACTACTAATTCTTGGTATTTGAAGATGAACTTTAAAAAATATAAAAAAACTAAAGGTTATTTTTATTATCCAATTTCATTGCGGTCCAAGCCATACAACTTTCATTACATTCAACAAATTTACAGTGATATCTAGATTCAAAGAAACCGGTAGTAAAACTACAAAACTATTATGCATGCAAAGCCAAGTCCATTTGCTCAAAAAATTGTGGGGATATTTTCTTAAATACTGGTCAAAAAGTAGTATATTTCAAATTTCTTTTATATAGTCATTACAATGCCACATTACCTATTTCAAAAATATTTTTTGTTTTTAATTATGGGTATATTACACATGGAGTGAGCTATTGGGTACAAATGTTGTCCCCATTTATCGGCTTAAAGTAAAATGTTTGGGTAAGTTAGGATATTATTTTTCATGGGGGAATACAAGTAAAAATACGTGCCCTAAAGAATTTGCGTCATTCCTTTCACAGTCACTAGGCCTTCCAATAACTCTAAAAAATGGGGCATGAACCCACCGGAAGAGAGGCTAGTGAAGGTATGAAATATGGGTCATAATAAGGGGTAGAGAGTGTATATCCCGAAAGGACTGGTGATATTTCCCAATAACCATTCAAAATCTAATCAAGGTGTATTTGTAGCCCACAACCGTCACCTGTGTAGAAAACCCTATATTTTGGCCTCTAGGTTACCTCGTTCAAGTGCAACAGGGGATTCTTGACGTAAGAAATCGGTCATGTGCCGGGTAACCTCACAAGATTTGGGTGGCTCAAGAAGGCACGTGCGAAACAACTAGACCTCAGTACTCACCCCTTCATAGGTATCTCCCTGCCTTATGGTGTAAGAACACTTGAATTGGAGGATTTTAAGTATCCTAATCATTCAACCACTAAGTTTTGAGTGAAAAAGTGATAACGGAGGGTTTTTGGATCCCTACCCCCATAAGCCTAACTTAGACTAAAATTTTCTTTTGTGACCTCTCAAGGGAGGTTTTTAGTAGGTTCTTAGAGTTGTATTTGAAGAAGTTTTTGAAATTAGGGTCATAAAACAATCTCATTGCTTAAGGGTTATTAGTTTTCATGTTATTCTTTATTAGGTAGAAGGTTTAAACCAAGAAACTAGATATAAACATATGGAAACTTTTTGCGAGCTTTTGAAATCATTGGTTTCTTCTAATCACAAAAAAAAAACAAGCAACATCTGAAATGTGAATGCCTTTTAAAACAATGAAAGGTCAAAATGAACATGGAAATGTTTTTTTTTTTTATTATTGTAATGGATTTTATGTTAATGGTACCACATAGGCCTTTCAAAACAATTTTTTTTTTCCAAGCAAATGTGGCACTTACATTGTTCAATATCACAAAAAATCCTACAAGCAAACTTGACAATCCTATGACAATCACCGTCACTACAAAAGGTAATAACAAATGTCAGTCTGATCCAAGCCCTTGTGAAATAAGAAAAATAAATGTGAAGCAAAACAAAAATGTAAATCTCTATATAAAAACTCGACATGCAAATTACTGCTAAAATAAAAATACATAAAATCACTGTTGTTGCACAATTTACATAGTACACAAATTGCTTAATAATAGTTTTTAGCATTTGGAATATTTTGTTG
This sequence comes from Picea engelmannii, assembly GCA_009831015.1. Taxonomy (NCBI): domain Eukaryota; kingdom Viridiplantae; phylum Streptophyta; class Pinopsida; order Pinales; family Pinaceae; genus Picea; species Picea engelmannii. The sequence continues at coordinate 820,955 of ML776556.1, read as the reverse complement.
TATGGGATACCTTTCATGGCTCTTTTGATCTTTGTTTTTTTATGAGAGTAACTTGCCCTAAACATAGTTCTAAAATATTCAAATGATGATGAAATAACTCACTACTCATTATCCTGAAATTTACATTCTGAAATGAACTACATGCAATCATTGGATCATTGTCTTTAAGCTCACAAACTGCCCAGATTTATACACAAGTTTACATGCTATAAGTGATGGTAAACTCATAATATTTGGGTGACAAACATGTGTTATCACCACAATTTTGTTTTCCTCACTGTAAAACATAACAACATTAAGTTTGTGGTCTTATAACTTTTTTTTGACATCACCATTGCATTCCACATACCATGTCGTCAACTGCCAAGAGTGAAAACTCACTCTTGTCAAAACAATTTCCATATTTTTATTGTCTCTAATGTCATCATTTTTTTTCAACATTCAAAGGTGACCTCAATGTAATCAAAATATTTTCCAATATTCACATGTGCAATATTCTTGACCTCCCATTTTGGTTTAATTCTAGAGGGAGACCTACTTCAAGAAGTGGCTAGGCTATTTGAAGAAATCTCCTTCACTCATGTATTCCAGGAACTGAACCAAGAAGCTGACAGGCTATCAAAGGAGGGTCAAAATCTTGTTGCAGACACTTTTCCTTTGAGGAGTTTCTTGATGAAGTCTCATCTGTTTTGGTCTTTGATTTGAAGACTTATGGAATTACTCACTGAAGCTATTTTTTTTTAGGAATATTTATATTTTCTATAGGGTTATCCTTATGATAGGCTCAAAGCCTTACAATGTTTTTTTATGGATTATATTTTGAGACTCGTGATGTGTATAATCAAGATTGTGATGATATTTTATGGGTGATATGCCAAGAAAAATATATATGGTTTTGGATGGTTTTTTTCTTTCAGACTTGGTTTGCAAACTTTATGTGTGTCTCAACACCTGTAAAATGTAATTTTCATTCTCTCTGTAATAAAAATTATGATTTTTTTTCGTGGGAAATAAAGAATTTATTGACCTTGAGATGGAAATGAGTACTTTCTTGGTCTTATCTCTTCCTAATATTATAAACCCTTCATGTTGGAATGTGATGCATCAGGTGTTGGATGTGGGGTTGTCCTAATGCATGATGGAAGGACTATTGTATATGAGAACCAAACAATGACAAATAAAGAAAACAATTATGCCTATGTATGATCAACAAATGTTGATGATCATACATGCATTGGAAATTTTCAGGCAGTACTTACTTGGTTCTAAGTTCACACTGCACAGTGAGGAAAAATCATGAAAGTTTGAAGTATTTACTGGAACAAAAGGATCTAACATCCACACAACAGAAATGGATTTCTAAAATACAGGTAGACGACTTATCCATTTATTATAAGGGGAACAATAATACAATTTTTGGTGCGTTGTCCAATTTAAGTGGGTTAAAGTACAAGGAATTCTAGTAGCAAGGGGAATATGAAGCAAGGCACTTTAGCATGTCCATCTAAATTTAGCTTGAACCATCCTAGGCAAAGAGGCCTTCGATATCGAATTTGGGGTGATTGAATTTGTTGAGTGAACAAGAAAACATTCTAGGCCAAGAGAGTTCAAAATATCAACTTCCTGTTCATTTCTAGTTTGTTTCAATTTGGAGGATCTAACAACCTAAATAATAGATTTCTTAGCTCTATTCCATACATGTTCAAGAACAAGGTTCTTTCCTTAAAAATATTTTTCTTTCATTTCCTTCAATAAATCCCATAGAATGAAATAAGGTGCTATAATTCATTGACATATAACTCTATATGATCTCCATGGATGTTTCACCCATTCTTGGAAAAGATTACAAACATTGTTCACCAATGGAATATGAGAACCTATAATGCCTCCTAGCATTCCATGCATTTTGGGAAAAGGGGAAAGTCTAGAGAATATGAAATCATCCTTTGAATTCCTTTAATACTCTATACATATGGATGTATCTTGTATACCTTTGTATCAAAGGCCTCTCCTAAAAGGTTTTTTCTTTTGGATGATAAGACAATGGAGGTGAATATCTTTCCCCAATTGCTTGCATGCCATATTCTTTTTCATATTTTGGATTTTTTTATGTTGAGTTGAATCTTGGAGTGTTATAACTTTCTTTAAATTATTAGCTCCTAGAATTTTATTTCCAATTAGGAATATCCTCTCCCAATATGTTGGGAATAAACCTTTGTTGAAACATGTCCCTGAATTTACTAACCAAGTATGCATACATTTGAATAGGCCACTTACAAGGGTATTTCCATTCCCTGACAGGATGAAGTTTTGAAGAGTGCCTTTAGAAATCACTTACCTTTGTACAATTGTGTGAGGCTAGTTCAATTTTATCATTTGAGCTTATGTTTCATAACTTATGGGAGGATATCCATTCCATGAAGTGTCCCAAAAATCGATGTTTTTGTATTTGATTTCCCAAAAGTGATGTTTTGTTATGAGGGGGAGACTCCTAACCATATTGTTCCCTATGGAAGATCCATTGGGAAGGGAGTAATTGAGCAAAATAATTTTGGGATCTACACCAGCTAAGTACTCATGCATTATGATTCTACACCACATAGAGTTGGGCTTAATTACCATTCTCTAGAACAACTTTTTGACTAGGGAAAGAGTCATTTGTTCAAGTTTCCTTAAACCAATTCATCCTACCCATATGGGTATTGTAGAGTCCTTGCAAGGTAAGAGATCCCATTTTTATTTTTATTTTTATTTCCTAACCATTAAAATAATTGACAATGGTTGCAATTTAATTTAGGTTCATATTGAGGATGAGGGGATGGAGATAAAGAAATAGGGATTTCTACCAAAATTGAAGATATGCATACCAACCTCCATGCCAAGGAGAGATATCTATTTACCTAGATTCTATTTTTCCTTTGATTTTATCAACATTGTTCCTCCAACTAATGCACCCATACCTAAAATCCATGAGATGGTAGCCATGATATTTAGAGGGAAAACCACCCTTTAAGAATCCTAGAATGTTGATGATTTGATTATCAATTAAGATATTGATATTTAAGAAGAAAAATGTGGATTTTGCAAGGCTTGCCTCCTAGCCATAATATGTATGAAAGGTTTCAATGATATTTTTAAAATCATTGGCTCGTCTAATATTTGCTTCTCCCATTATCATGACATCACTTAGAATGGGTAATACTAATGTGTTGCATGCCTAGCATTATTTTTATCCCTTTGAGGATACCAACATCTATGGATTTGGATAAGTATTTAACTAAATATTCCATGAGGATTATGAATAGGAAAGGAGATAACAAACAACCTTGTCTCAAACCTCTAGATGCCTTAGAAAAATTTGAGGGCTTGTAATTCACGAGGACAATGAAATTTGTGTCTTCATTTTCATTATCTCGATACTAAAATTATATGTCATAGATATTCTATGATAGTGGGGGTGAAAAATATTCAAATCTAAGGTATAATTGTATTTTGATGCAAACATATTCATTGCTTTCTCTTTGTCTTCACTGTCTAAAATGAATTGAATTAAGGTCCACAAATGACCAAAATTAGTCAACATGACTCCAAAAAATAGGGACTTTGAGTAGGTTTTTGGAGTAGTGAGGATTGGGGGACTATGTGCGTAGAATTTATGAGTAGCATTATATGAGGCAACATGAAATGAGAAGCATTTGTGCAACATTTGTGAGGAGGTGAATATCTATATTGGAAAATACTTCACTTCTTTCTTTTCCATCTTCTAAATCATCTATTTTGCACAAGCAAGGGGAGTAACAACTGGTATTAGAGACTCTGATGAATATATTATTATTATTCCTAATCCAAGAAAGGATATATGTATAGGGAGCATAAATCCTATGTTTTCTAACATTATATTCTATCGAACCTGATCCATGCATGTTGCAAAATCCATTGCAACTACTGCATCACAAAGGGATACAACACATATCACTAGTCTAGCTAGGTAGGTCTTCTCACATTTGAAATACTGCACAATTCTTGGAAGATTATGCTAGTAGTAGTGAATAAATCCAAAACCTCATGTGTGAACTAAACCCCATATCAAACTCTAGGTGCAAGCTAATTTGAATCAATTTCAAAAAAATTACCCGGAAGAGGGGTTGCGTGGGGCTACCAAAAATCCATTGAAGAGTGAAGAGGGGTTGCATGGGGCTGAAAAAAATACATTGAAGAGTGAAGAGAGGTTGCATGCTACAAAAAATGCGTTGAAGAGTGGATATGGGTTGCACGGGGCTTCCAAAAATCCACTGAAGAGGGAAGAGGGGCCACGTGCTACTAAAATCCATTGAAGAGTGAAGAGGGGCTACGTAGAAGCTGTCAAAATCCATTGAAGAGAGAAAAATTGTTGAAGAATGATGAAATCGAATCCAAATGTGGCTCTGGCTAGGGTTTCCAATGGATTTCGAACAATATGGGGGCTCAAGATATAGTCACGGGGCTCGACAGGCTTGGCACGATTTTTCCATCTATTTTTTTATTATCTTGTTTGGACCTCTCACAACCCGCCCAAATACCTAATACGCCCCCCCTCGATATAATACCATATTTAAGTATATTATTAAAAAAAAACCTCCACCCCTTCATACTCTCCAATATATTGAATTGGGTTTTTATTGATATTTTGACCCCCAATATGAACATACGTGATATGATATTGTTTTCCCAGTGAATCCCCTGTGCTCTACACCAAGCTATTAGATCTTGCTTGAGTCCATACAAGATCTTCTTTAATATTCATACATGAGTTTCTCTCGGGTGTACCTCAAAGCCTTGAGGTTTATCTATGTATAGTTATTCCTTAGTTACTCCAATGAGAAAAGTGGTCTTTACATCCATCTGATGTAAACTACAACCCATGTAAGTTGCAAGATATATAGAGGTACATCTGGTGACATGAGAAAACGTTTCATCATAATCTTCTCCCTCCTGTTGGGAGAACCCTCTAGCCACAAATCTTGTCTTGTATTTATTGATACTTAATAGAATTTCCTTCAAGTCTAAGCACAATTTTTCATATGATGGATTGATATTCTTCTATCATAGATTCCTTCCATTATTTCTTGTCTGTTAGGTTTTTCCGCTTCATCTTTCATTTTTAACAGATACATCTAGATATTTTCCTTGAGAAGTCATCTATGAATGTCACATAGTGAAGAGAGATTCCAAGAGAATTCATTGGCATAGGACCACATACATTAGATTCAATATGTCCTTAGATCTATTCATTTCTTGGGAATGGATTCTTAATATCCTTCCCAATTGCACTTCTTCTGTAAACATCTTCATGTGATTGTAGTTTTGGTACGCCTAGAAGTTTATACAATCTTCCTTCACAAAACTCAATAACTATAGCATCTTCTATTTTTGAATCTTTAGGCCATACAAGAACTTTATCCTCGACAAAGGCTATTCTATCTCCTTTTTCTTCCAAGCAAGAAATATATACTAAATTCTTTATCAAACCAAGAACATGTAAGAAATAGAGTTACCTGATACCATCTAGATAGTAGCTTGTCCAATTTCCTTGACTGCATAAGAGTTGTTTTCCTCAAGTTCCATATGGGTCTTCAAGAGGTCATTCAAGAACTGACTAGTATAAGAAATTTGTTTCTTCATGCTTGAATTTATTTGAAGGTACTTCATCATTAGCAATTGATGCATGGTGTTCTTCATTTCTCTTCTTTGCTAGTTTAGGACAATCCCTTTTGAAGTGGCCATATTCATGACATCCATAACATTGTACTTTTGACATATCTCTCTTATGATTGAATTTATTTCTTGAATCAAATTTTTTCTTACCTCCATGTATTTAAAACTTTGTTGCAAAGGCTTGAGCATCTTCTTCCTTCTGATATTTTCCCTTGGAGTTTAACCTTGTCTCTTCTTGTGCACAACAGGTCCAAATTTCTTCTAACGTTGGGAACTCCTTCCTTGTATTCAAGATTGCAACAAATGCATCCCATGATCTAGAGAGACCATTGAGTGCTATGTTCACAACTTCCTTTTCTGGGATGGCTTGTTCAATATCATGTAGTTGATCTATCAACTGATAAATTCTCACAAAGTATGAAGCTATGGTTTCATCCTTTGTCATCTTTGTGTCACAGAGTTCATTCTTCAGACTCATCACTTGCCCAATATTTCTGACCGAGAAAAGGTTTGTTAGGGAATCATACATCTTCTTGGATGAGTTAAGATGAGAAATGTATGGTATCAAGTGATCCTTAATAGAGTCCACTATGATACTCATAGCATTAATTTCATTATCCTTGAACTTCTCCAGTGCTGCAATGTTTTGAGGTTCCTTCTCATTTCCCGTTTCAAACTGTGGTTCCATGATATTTCCTTTCACGATATCTAGGACTTTATTCTTGGAAAGGATGAGGTCAATCCTTGTCTTCCATGCTTTGAAGTTTAAATCCCCTTCTAAATTTTTTTTTGACTTCATAGAATAACTCATGGTTGCGTTGAATTTGACTTTGACTTTGACTAAAAACTCAAACTTGATGCCTTGGCTTGCTAAGAGTACCAGGAGGTGCACTTGGCTAGGGTGCACCAGGATATCCAGGAATTAGGTCAAGTGCTTCACTTAAGGTGCCTCAACAAGAGGGTTAGGGTTTCGTTGTTGTAGAAAATCTCTAACTACAATTGAGAAAATTCTCCCAATCTACCTTCTAGTGGTTAGACTATTTGAAGATAGTGTGGGCCCATAACCTGTTAAAATAATAGGTGTTCTCATTTTACCATAAACAATATCACTATATTGTCACCCAACCATAGGCACAAAGGCCATTCCCGAGCACCTTAACCTTGACAGACAAAATAATTCTGGAAGCAATCACTAGAACCAATAGCCAACCAAGGTATCATACCTCTCTCCAAAGCTAGCGTACCAAGAAGAAATTCCGAACCATAATCAAAGACCAAGTCACTAGTGCAACAACTGCAACTCTCCTCTAGTCATGCACACCACTATTCCTTATGCAGTTTTGCTAAATGAGTGTGAAAAATGAGCTCAAGCGCCCTCTATTTATAGTCCTCCAAGTCACTTAACTAGGTCGACTTCTTCTCTTGGAGGATAATAACTTAATATAAATTATTCTCTTGAGCCGGATTGTATTCTAGGGTTACTATCCAACCATTTAGGGTTTCTCTAGTTTTCAAAAATATTACAGTCTTGTCAAAGGTTACACTTAGAGGTTAATACCTCCTACAACTACCATAATATCAACAGATACCACAAACCATCTTCATTACTTTGCGCCTGTGGGGATGACACCGTTTGTTAAATACTATGAAACATGTATTCAATTATGACTATGGCCCATGAGATGAAAACATGATCATTGTTGATTGCGAATACACAACCTTGCAAAAGTCACCAAAGAAACCCAAGCAATAATCCTTTGAAAACCTGCAAACCCGCAAGATGCATAAATCCAAATCTTATGAATTTCCCCTATGAATCCCACCATAGAGGATCCCATCCTTTTTCAACACTCACCTTTGTGAATTTATCTTCCATGAAGTTATCCATGCCTTAAATCCCATTCCAACTATGCACCACAACCCATATTGCCTCAAAATGCTCAAAGTCCTCTCAAAACTACACAACGAGTAAACCTATTCGATATTTCCAATCTAGTTGAATATTTATCCACGAACCTGTGAATCACATGCATTTTTTCATAAGAATATGTATGGACGACCTCTCATGGGTTTACCTCTTTCCAGAACATTAACACATAAAACTCTGTGACCTAAAACACCGTGACCCACAAATTTACCAAACGAATTCTCCCCAAAACATATTAGATGCTACTCATCAACATAAATTAAAGTCCTGCGAACTCGATCTATTCCTATAGACCTAGATCTATTTCTGCAAACCTATTTATGCATACATATGCTTCCAACTCTCCTACTGATGATAAGTGATGTGACTTCTATTATACATGTATCACTCAACCTGTCATCTCACACGCATAAAATCCCTATGGAATGAGAGAAGTACCATGTAGTACAAATAATCCTAGATAACAAAAGGAAAATTTTAGATCAATTTAGTTATTGTGGTACACAGGCTAATAAATATTTGTCTTTTCAGGTCCTAAAAGATCAATGAAGTAAGCAGTGAAGGGGGCAGAAGCTGATTTCCATGTGCGAAAATTCATGAACGAAGGATATATCTTAGGGCACATGAGACACACAAGCTACGGGAATTAAAGGTAGATATACCAAAGGCATGCGAGGGATTACAGATTAGAGAGAAATCACATATCACCAACTCTAGAAAATCATTGAGAATTTGAATAATTAATAATGAAGGTGTTCTTTCAAGAAGGAAAGAACCGAGCGAGAAAGTGATAAAAACACTCCCATCTTGTTGTCATTCCTCAAGGGAACCACCCAAAATATTATAAAAGGAAGCAAGGAGCAAGGAGATTTCATTGTTTGGAAAAGATATGGGTGGAACATGATATTTCATAGCCTCAGTAGTAGAAGTAATTTATTCATTCTCCTGGCTATTTCCACCAGGAGGAACTATCCGGATTTGACAACTTCGGGTCAACGAGGAACTTCACTTATTTTCACAAATCGTAGAGAACCTTTTTTTAGAGAACAAATGATGAAAATGGAGAGATGGTTGTAACACATAGTTCAACCTAAGGTCCATCCATATGAAAATGAATAGCCAAGTCATGAACTTGCTACAAGAAAGAGACATACAAATAGAGGTCAACTACTATTCGTGTTCGCAAAGGGGTAAGGATGGAGGGAATATTTGCATCACCTTCTCGACCAACTGGTTCCCTTGAACCCTATTGGTTACTTCTCTCTTGCTACCATTATTGGGCTAAATTAGGTTCATATCTACTATGGATTCCAATAAAACCCTTTGAAACTATCGACCCCCCCTGTAAAACTAGAAGGCAACGTAGTACACAGGGTGTACTGCACAGTCTCACCCGAGATAACTCTATGGGTGGCCGCAACGCTCAAGTGCTCGCAACCTGGGAATGAGTGGGGATATGGGATTGAACCTTGTGATATTTATTTATTTACTATAACATCCATATATGCTAATTACTCTGTCATTCTTATCATGCATGTAAACAATTAGATATAGATATTTCATCAAACATTCATCTAAGATCTAATGATTAACAAAAAAGATACATCAATGAATCATTCACATAACACATAAGCTACCATGGTTCACCCCCTCCTGGGATACATCCAAAAATATCTGGCTCTTGGTATATTTTATTATTGTTCTGTCAACTATGGCGCTACACGCATTACAATTCTCACTTAGTTGGATCAAGATATTTAATGAGGCAGAGTATATCACACCAAGCTCCTTAGCCTGTGATCTAACCCTGAAGATATACCTTATTTTATTTCTTCATCTCAACAAATTACAAACCAACCTCTGATTTTCAAGTCATTCTTACATTCTGGAGTTACAATCACACTGAACCCAATCTGACTCTTTGAACCAACCACCACCAACAACAACCAAAAATACCAACCCCCGACCTAGACCTCCTAGGTACCTCTTTATACTTATCTATGGCTTATCATCTATTACATCCTCTTACCAAAACCGTAACCCTAGCATGGTTTGGTGTTCTTGCATGCGTGCCTCACATGCTTTCCTCCTTTGCATGCGCTTTCCTCTGCATGTGATTCTTTTCCTGCGAGCTTTATTTTTCTTATTTGCGTTTTATTCTCCAAAATCAGCCTTTTCCTCAAAATGGTCCTGCGACCAATAGGCCCCCAAAACTATCATTGTGACTCGTCCTGAGTCACTTCCTTACTCCAACATATGTCATTTCTTGCACCAACACGTCATACATTTTAGTTATTCTCTGTCACTGCGCCTGAGCCTAATTGTTCCTTTCGGCCATGTGTTCCACCAACTACGCGGTAACTGGGTGTTGTAGAAGTTCTCCCCTTTCCAATCCCAACCACTCTATTTTAATCTTTGTTGTGTTTATATCGATGACCAACTGCTCCGTCTTTTCTTGCAAGGGCTCCAACTGAGCCTGTCGCGCCATCTTTTGTGCTTGTACTGCCTTCTCCTCGGCTTGTAAATTCTTCATTTCCGGGGCCATCTTGATCTTCTTTGGTAATGACATCGTCCTCTTTCATTGTTTGAAATCTACCATTGTTGCATGTAGTTTGTCCTCCTTCCCCTGTAGCTCTTGTAAGATCCCATCCTTTAAAAGTTGTGTCCATAGCTGGGTTCTCTTCTCCAACAACTCTGTCATTTTGTGTATGTTCTACGTGATGTTCTCTGTAGAAGTTGTTGCATCCTTCTCTCTTTGCACTCTGAATTCTAGAGGAATCATGGGAAATGCACACTCCTCCAGTTCTTTGATCTGTTCTTTATACTATTGTAGAGTCTGTGCTATCTTTCTCATTTTCTCTTGCGATGAGGCTGCCTATACTCCTTCTCTCTCTGAGATGGCTTGAAATACTTCTTGAATTTGGTTCTCCATCTCGTCCACCTTTTACTGTGCCATCTTTTTCTCCTTCCCTTCCTGGCTAAGTGCCTCCTTCAGTGATGTGTTGTCTTCCTACGCCAATTGTAAGTTCGTCACATCAGACCTTGCTCTGGACTGAATCTCCTGCGCGACACTCACTTGTAATTTATACAACGCTTTAGTTGGAATCTTGGGAAACTCCAAGTCCAACATCTCAATGTCTTTCAAGGGCCTATTTGATGTCTTCTCATCCATAAACAACATCTCAGGAGTGATGATAAAATTTATGCTCCCCTGCGTTGTGTTCTACACTGTCTCTCCAACTAGTGCCCCTTCTTTAGTTGGCGTTGTTGTCTTTTGATGTTGATGTTCTCATATTGGGCTGAACAAGGTTTATATGTACTATGGTTTCCAACAAAACCCTCTAAAACTATCGACCCCCCTGGAAAACCAGAAGGCAACGCAATACACGGGGTGCACTGCGCAGTCTTCTGGTTTTCAGGGGGCCCAATAGTTTTAGAGGTTTTGTTGGAAACCATAGTGGATCTGAACCTAGGTCAGCCCAAGAATAGTAGCAAGAGAGAAGTAACCAACAAACCATCAATTTAGTTATGTGATCAATGAACATGTTTTCCTATAGTTGGTCATCATCTGGACCAAATTTTCAGGGGGGAATCCCTTCACCACCAAAGATTTAAAGTTTCTCATCTTCTGAAGGAGTTCATAGTAGGAAGGAATATTATGTACTAATTTCTCTATGTTTCAAAAAATCCAAGATGTAATGGGAATGGGGAGAGTAGGGAGGTTGTATAATTAGTAATTAAAAAGTCTTATAATTAGGAAGGTCAACAATTCACCTTCAGGTATAAAATAAGTTCAATGTAACCTAGAAAAATGCAGGTTGGGGAGACGAAAATAATTCTATATCAGACTCATAGATGTATAGGAAAGCTCTCTTGTTGTTGTTGTATTCCTAAAAATTAATTATTTCTTTGAGGGAGGATAATATCAAGCAATTTCATGATTCATTTATTCAATGGTGCATTATTGGTGATTGTTTTATGCAAGTGTTTTTCATTTTGTCATTCTTGTCAATTATCATTTGTAGAGAATAATTATAAATGAATTATGAATTTAATTACAGGAACAAGCTTATGGACATCTATCTGCACATAAGTATGCAATATGGTTTGGTTCTGTAAAATTAGAACTGTTTAAGTTTTGCACATTAAATTATACGTCTATAATTGATTTTGCTACTGTTAGAATGGTACTATAGATGCTCTTTAATGTAGGATTACACTATAATATTATAATAGTTTTGTATTTAGGATTTAACCTAGCTCAGATGGAAAAGTCTCTCTCTTCAGAGAGAAACTCATTTATTTAGAGGCATTCAAGCCCAAATATCAGTGGAGGTTGTTATTCAAATGAGAGTGGGTCTAATTGGGAGCTACCATCGGACAATTTTCCCTCATGTCGACGTTGCGATTTTTCCCAATGTCAATAGTTATTCCCCTTAAGGTTATTTATTTTTCTACATTTGTTTGCACATGATATTAGAAGTTTTGAACTTGTTTAATGCTAATTAGTGACACCTTTTGCCGAATAATAACTGTGTTCTTCACATCACTTTAGGTGGTCTAAGTTGACTGTGGGATTTCATTTCTCTTTCTATGGCACTTAGTTTCCACTGAATGAGTCTATTTACATCTGAGGCTTCTAAGAACTTCTCTGGTCCAATTCTTTGTAGAAATTTGTAAAATCATTTAGTTTAAACTGTTGTTTGGTTATTTATAAAAGGATTATCAGATTTATCTCATGGGGGGCTCTTAAAATTTCTTCAACATTTAATTTTATTGAAATTCTTGTACTTTCCAAATTTATTTTATTATTATTGTTGTTATAAATTTCATTTTTAAAGAGTTTTATATTCATTTGCATACATTTCTATTTGACATTTTAATACCTTTCTTTTATTTATTTTATTTTATGTACAACTAAAAGCAAAAAGGACAAAAAACATAAAATATATTATAAAATTAAATTGCATTCAAAACAAGGTTCTTTGCATTTGGAATCTTGATTTTCATTATTAGTCTATAAACATAGGGTGATAATCCTGCTTACCTTGCTTATCCTTACAAGGTATGAAGTCTTTTGCGAGAAGCATTATAGTTTCTTGTTCAACATTCTTTTTGGCAACCATACTGGGGATGATATTTTAACTTATATATTTCTTTTGCAGTTGTGCTCATCTTTTTGCTGATGACCTTGCCATTAGCTTGTCAGCCTGATATCTGAATCAAATTTCTTGATAAAACTAGCATTTCTTCTTGTCTGTTTGATTACATTTTAGAAACTGTTGTCACTCGTGAAAATCTTGAATGTTCCTGGAAAACTATTTCTCGAGAAATATAAGTACAAGAAAAGATAAAGAACTATGAGAAATAATATTGCAATCATCTTGTCCAAACTTGAGCTATTTATTGTTGGAGAAATTTCTATTTTCTACACACTAGTTCAGTGGGAGTTAACTGCCTAGTTTTATTTTAGACTTTCTATTTTTACCATCAGTATTATGCATGCATGCATTCCTAAGGAAAGCTAATTGCTTGACTGCTTTTCCCAATTATGGAATGTTTTGTCCTATATGTGAGTGTATTCCACTCGTTCATTGTATCTGTTGTTGGATAAATCGGTAGGTGTAGACACTAACTGATCTCCCTAGATCCACCTAGATCTAGAAAAAAACACACCAGAACATGACGCTTTCCTTAAGTTTTAAATATTGAATTTACTAAATAAAGAGGGATATGTGACATACCGTTTAAACGCCACTTCCTATCGCCATCGCCATCCTAGCTCCATTCCAACGCTCATACAATGATGAACCTGCAAAAGAATGCAACCAACCAAAGTGATAGTAATAGCATAAACTCAATATAAACCTATGTATGTGATCAGGGAATCATACAATAAAACACAACCAACTTTATAGGAAAGAATCATATTACTGTATCATATTAAATGTGAAAGAGAGATTACAACCATGGCCTTGATTTTGTAAGGTCCCTTCCAACTATCCTTCGTTCCCCACACACTTCTTTCTCCAACGATTCTGAGACCATGGATCTGATAGCTACTCACAAGCCACTCTAACCAAGCTAACAATCCCAAGCCAAAAACAACTAACTTTCTCCATGAGAGCTACTCTCCTTTTATAAGCTGAAGAGGATAAGGTGAGGAGGTTAGGATGATCCCACTAAATCATGAAAGTGAGTAAGATCCAAACCATTCAGATGCCACCTCACCATGGAAGTTTCTCCTTCTAGAAGCATCGAGAAGATGCTCGTTTTTTTCACGTATGAGCATTCTCGCACCCTGCTTATAGAGCAACCTGCGAACCTCTCACAACCCAGCTATGGTACAGCCTATGAGAATTAGGCATTCTTGCACCTTGCCTATATAGCAACCTGAGAACATCCCTTTAATAGAGTTTTTACAAAGGAGAATGCAACTTCTTTTCTCAGGAAAAGTTCTTCTCTCTTCTTTCTTCAGGAACTCAGGTCACTGACCCCTCTGAAGGAAACATATAGGTTTACATCATTAATGGTCATAGGGATGAAGAAAATAATGTGTAATAGAGAGCCCCCCAAAGTATGAAGTTAGAACAGAGTGATAGCTGAAATGCTTTGTTGAGTGTGTGTAGGGAACAAGGAACAGTCGGTCGGAAACCTGCCAACAAACAAGGAAATACAGTACAATAATATATCATCACTGAGGTAGGAATTCCCATACTCAGAATACAAATGACTCAAAGCATAAATGCTGACATGTGAATATCCATGTCAAGTAAGACAAGTCATGGCCACCAAACATACACTGTGGATCCATGCCAATATGACTCAAATCTGAACATAGTCACCAAAAAATACATTGTGGATCTATGTGTTAAAGACTCAAATTTGAACATAGCCATGAGGTATACAATGTGGATCTATGCAACAATAAAAACTGAAAATACTCCAACGCAACCTGAATCTGTTAGAAAAGATCCAGGGTCTTCATCTCCACCACTCTATATTACAAATCTAACCATGCGAATACATGTTTCGAAGTCGAACATGGTAGAAACTACTTGATTACCGATCATTAGTATATATCGTTAACAAGTGCGATGGAAATCACCATTAATGTCAATGACTCCCAAGGTACACTAGTACAATCCAACAGGTGTGAATTAATGAGCTGAAGTTGAACACTCGACATAATCTCCTAATCGGGGGTCAATGATGAAAACCCACTGTCGAAAGTGAGGAAACCTGCCATTGAGGCATGGAAGTTCCAAGGTACCAATTAGTTTCTAAGTCTAATTCCTGGATAATGAGTTGAAGTCGACAGGAAAAGGCTCATCATAGGAGGGCCTTAATGTATCCCCCATCAATGACATGAAACGAGAAACACAATTTGAAGTGGATTAGACTAACAAGTGATTCAGGAATGACTCAAGGATGGCCGACGTAATAGAAGGCTTAAGGACTGCAGAAATGGCCGATGCAATAGAAGGATTTCAGGGTTGAACTTCTCTTTGAACATATTGACAACACGACAAATGTCTTGGAAAAAATGACTCAACAACAGGGATAACAGACCAATTTGTAATCTTATAAAGGAGTATGATCAAGAGACAAGTGGATTTTCCAACCTAGACACAGGGTGAGTGAAAGGGTGTCATGTTCAAAAGTGACTCTTCCATGGAATACAGGTTTAGACATATTTCTTTCCCAATTTCCCCCCCCACCATTTCTGACAAGTACCTCTTTATTTTTACACAAGCTTGAGGAGGATAACATATGCTTGAAATGTAAGATCATCCTTCAGATGAGTCCCTCGAAGTATGTTTAATGAACCCTAGGAAGGAGTGGTTCGGTCCCACATGGGCCTTTCAATGTTTGTTTTATGAGTCCAAAGAAATAAAACTCAAGGGTTTTTCATGTTTTGAGAGTCTGAAAAACACATAAAGAGAACTCACATAGTTCCTTTCTCGTAAATTAGTTCGACGAGACTGAAAAAGTGATAAACTATCGCTCATCGAACGTTTTCTTCAAATACTTTTACAAGCGTGAAAATAACAAGATCACTAGACAATATTTTCATGTTTAGAGAGTCTGAAAAGAGCTTAAAGGGAACTCCAGGGGGTTCCTTTTTCGTATAACCTTTACGAGTCCAAAAAAGTGATAAAAGTATACTCGGTTACATTCTCATTGATTTACAAGCACAAGAAAGAATAAATACTAAACTCGATAACTTATTCTCATGTATTAACGAGCATGAGAAAGAACAAAGACTAAGCTCAGGATTGTTTTCATTTTTACGCAAGATTTAAAACAAAACAAAACTATGCTTAGACCTAGTTTCATTTTTACACAATATTGAACCAGAGGAAACTATGCTTGAGGTAAGTGGTTTCATTTTTACACAAGCTTGAACCATAGAAAACTATGCTTGGACTTCCCAACACATAACACATGGATGGTTGGTACTTATCCCCCAGCTTAAGAAACTAGCGGCTCTACTTCAACATGAAGTCCAGAGGCTAGAAGTATTGCCCCCCCAAGCTTCATTTCATCCAACAACAAAGGCAGAGGAAATGAAGCTTCAAATACTAGACAAAGGACTTGACTCAAACAGAGAGGGAGAAAACTATTTCATTTTTTAACGAGCTTGACATAGAAACAAGAACTATGCTCGTAACCTCTATTTTAATTTTTAACGAGGTTGCCACAGAGACGAAAAAAAAAAATCCTTGTAAGTGGTTTCATTTTTTAACGAGCTTGAAATCAAAAAACCATGTTCAAATACCTCTATTTCATTTTTTAATGAGGTTGCCTCAGAGACGCAAAAAATGTCCTTGGACTCGGCTCTCTTCTTGATCATGGATTCCAAGAGGACAATGCTCTGGAAGGACACCATGTCAAGGGACAAAACTCAGTCATGGATTCCAAGAGGTCTTCACTGGAAGGAAGAAACACACTTTGGAAGGACACCATATCGAGGGTTGCGACATGAGTAAAGAGATCAAGCTCTAACAACCCTATCGAAGAGATCACCATGTCAACTACTCGATCTAAGTCATCAGAAGTTGAAGCCATGGGTGACAACGCCAAATAATTGACCTGTGGCGGGGGCGATACTATCTGCATATAAGAACCACTAAGGGAGGTAATCCAATCAGGATCGATGAATGAAAGTTGATCAATAGTCACCATTCTTCTATCATGAGGGAAATATATCACACGAAAAAGGGTGGACATAATAGCTTTCATGGAATAGACATAATCTCGCCCAAGGAGTAAAGTGAAATCCAAGGGGTCTTGGATTACCATGACGTCAATAAAGACAATTTTCCTTCCCAAAGTTAAAAGATAACAGATTCTACGTAACTGGCACAAGCGGAGGAAAACCCAAAGCTTTCCAAGCAAAAGAGGACAAAATACTAATGGACACACCTTCATCTATCAGTGTCTGAGGAACGTCTCGACCACAAACCTGTACTGTAATCTGGAAAGGAATGTGAGAGGGAAGATGAGGTCCAATTAGCACACCCCAATCAAAACAGATGGCCTCATTACTTGGAGGGGGTTCCATGGGAGAAGGAGGAATATCCCCTGACACGACATAGTCTATATCAACGAGAAAAACGTGGGCATTATCAGGTTTAATCTCGATCAAGAGAGTAGGATCGATTGATGATGAGATCGGATTGACCACTTGGGTTTCATTCTCCAAGGAGAGAATGGGATCGACGCTTGGAAAAGGATCGACCGCTTGGGTTTCACTCTCTAACGGGAGAGTGGGATCGACCGAGGATGGGATCGAATCAACCACTTTGTTAACACTCTCTAAAGGGAGAGTGGGATCGACTGAATATGGGATCGGATTGACCACTTTGTCAACTGGTTCAATTAAGGACATGAATAGATTGATGACATGATCAATTAGATTGACCGATGACGGGTCCAGAGTGATCATTCCATCAACTATAGGGGGGTTGAGATAAAACTTATGATAAGCAGCTAGAGGTTGAGGCTGTGAAATAGTCATGTCTTCCAGTAATTTCGAGGCTTTGTCTATACGAGGGCAAAGGTGAGTTAGATGAATCCCTTTGCATAACATACACAGGAACTTGACTCTACTTTTCTTCTTCCCAACGATATCGTGACTAGTTGACGGGAGGTCATCAACATGTTGTTCAGAGGCTGATGACATGGGTTGGTCAGGGTGTGTAGACCATACTTCTATAACCTTGGGTAGACTAGGGAAATCCTTAAGAAGATGGATATCCTTACAAAGCCTACAAGGGTACTTGGGCTTACGAGTTGTTTGGGTGATCTTGACATCATCAACACTCCCAACACGATTAACAGTAACTAGTTGTTTTCCAACATCTTTGACAGTGGTTGAAGGTTTTGACCGTTGTTTACCTTTCTTCATCTTAATATTTATTTTCTTCTTCTTATTATTCACTGGGTTACTAGCTTCAGAACTTTCACTCGACGAAGAAGATGAAACGGAAGGCGACCTTGCAAGCGAAGAAGGTGAAGAAGACCTTACTGGTGAATAAGGTGAAGGATCAACATGAGGTTGATGCTCTTGGGGGGAAGTGCTTAAAACTAAAGCACTAACCATATTTGGGATTACCTGAGTGGAAAAAAACCATACCAGTAATCCAATTGTGAGACCTGGAAGGCTCAAAGTAGCGATGTGAGGAGGACCAATGTTTCCGTAAGAAGGAAAAGAAAAACGTTCTCATGGAAAAGGGGTTCCCTCATTGGTCATTTCGGGAACTGATGCCATTAAAAAAAAATCCAATCTAGAGTCCACTAGGAAAAACGAACAACACACGCTAAAAATCTAGTAATCAAGCAAGAAAACAAAACCTTCTCACAATGAACACACTAGTTGGTGATGAAATCCAACATCGGGGGAACAAAGTAAGAAGGGCCTGAGATAGAGTGGGTGGAAAAGTTATGTTGATGACCTACTTAACGGACTTACACCCTGGTGCAAGCTCCCACACAAAATCATGGGTATACCCTCCAAGGAGCCCAAGCAAGTTTGGCCAATGTCGATTCCAGGTACCGTGGAGACTTGCCCCTCCACAGTCACCTTGTGTAAAGACCCTAAAGAGATAGGCCACTAAGGTTACCAATCATTGCAATGATGCATGGGGAAATAGTCGACGGTTCGATCCACATGCAAGGGAAGGGTATCTATCCCGAAATCAACTTGAAAGGATTCCACTCATCATTGTGGGTATACCTTCAAGTGACACCCATAATACGCACAATCTCTACACCAAGATCGACAAAGCAGGGTGAGTAACTCTGCCAGTCTCAATGCGACCTCGTGATTGAACCTTGTGTTAGAAGGGCTTCCCAAGACAAAATGTAATAAGTGGATTTCACCACTCCCTAACACAAGATTCTATGTTTGTTTGTAGCTTTGGAAAGTTATCTTTCACACCTATTCCAAAGCCCTACAACTAATCTAATGTAGGTTTGCTACCGGAAAATATAAAAATGTCTAATCAATTTTTATAAGCACTTTATTTTTAAGGCTGTTGTTACTCAAAAGGGAAATGGCATGGACAATATGGTGTTTTGACCGACTCGAAAGTTATGCAAAGAGATGAAGATGAAATATTTTAATTTCGATGAAAGATATGCTACGAGGAGGAGAAAGCATTTATCATTCCCATATGCACAATGTCCCAAAATTTTAAAACTCATCAACATCAATATCTTTAAGAAATGAGCAAAAAAGACTGTACACCAATGCAAGATTCATGGCTTCCCCTGACCATGAGGGGGGAATCTTTTCATAATTTAAGATCAAAAAATGCCAAGAATCATGCAATTCTGCTACTTCAAATGCAAGGATGCCCCCAATCCAATATAAAGCAAGAAATTAAATCTTTTTGTTTCAAATTTTTCACTAAAAGCAATAATGAAATTTCTTAAAACAAAGAAACCCAAACTAAAAGTTTTCTTTTAAAGCGAACTATTCAGAAGAAATTTGATCTTTCCCTAAACAATTCTAAAGAAAACACAGGCTTTGGAATTGAAAGACACTCAAAGAAAGAGACTAATCCTTCAAAACCAAACAAAGCAAAGATGGCTAAAAGCAACTCAAAGAATGTCAAGAAGACTTGAAACAGATCAATATAGGATCCAAAAGTTCAATCTAGCTGATCAAAGAAAAACTGGGCATCAAAAGATAGGAAAGCCTAATTCCAAACAAAAATTTCAAATGGGTTCGCAGCCTAGCTATAGGGTGAAGTGTGAAAATCAGTGGAGTTCGCAGGCTGGACACAGGTAGGGTGTGAACATGTTGCACTAGATTACACAGTAGGGTGCGAAACTGAGAGGTTTTCGCACGCTGTAGATCAGTACAGTGCGAGACTGCTTGAAATCAAAGAGAATTTGGAAAAGGAAAAAAGAGTATAAGTGAAATTTCATATCCAAAGAGTCTGGATGGATCTCCCACAGACTCAGAAACTAGAAATCAAACAATAAAGGCAAGGGAAACTAGACTAACTAGAAAACAATCCGTCTCTAGTATGGTCGCCAATTTTTTTGTTGGATAAATCGGTAGGTGCAGACACTAACTGATCTCCCTAGATCCACCTAGATCTAGAACAAAACACACTAGAACATGCCGCTTTCCTTAAGTTTTAAATATTGAATTTACTAACTAAAGAGGGATAGGTGACATACCATTTAAACGCCGATTCCTCTCACCATCACCATCCTAGATTCGTTCCAACGCTCATACAATGATGAACCTGCAAAAGAATGCAACCAATCAAAGTGATAGTAATAGCATAAACTCAATATAAACCTATGTATGTGATCAAAGAATCATACAATAAAACACAACCAGCTTTGAAGGAAAAAATCATATTACTGTATCCTATTAAATGTGAAAGAGAGATTACAACCATGGCCTTGATGTCATAAGGTCCCTTCCAACTGTCCTTCGTTCCCCACACACTTCTTGCTCCAAGGATTTTGAGACCATGGATCTGATAGATACTCACAAGACACTCTAACCAAGCTAACAATCCCAAGCCAAAAACAACTAACTTTCTCCATGAGAGCTCCTCTCCTTTTATAAAATGAAGAGGATAAGGTGAGGAGGTTAGGATGATCCCACTAAATCATGAAAGTGAGTAAGATCCAAACCATTAAGATGCCACCTCACCATGGAAGTTTCTCCTTCTAGAAGCATCAAGAAGATGCTCGTTTTTCCCACGTATGAGCATTCTCGCACCCTTCTTATAGAGCAACCTGTGAACCTCTCACAACCCAGCTATGGTGCAGCCTACGAGAATCAGGCATTCTCGCACCTTTCCTATATAGCAACCTATGAACATCCTCTTTAATAGAGTTTTTACAAAGGAGAATGCAACTTCTTTTCTCAGGAAAAGTTCTTCTCTCTTCTTTCTTCAGGAACTCAGGTCACTGACCCCTCTAAAGGCAACATATAGGTTTACATCATTAACGGTCATAGGGATGACGAAAATAATGTGTAACAGTATCATATTAATTATGATCTATGTATCAATCATCATCTCATTGGAGTAGTGTGAATATATTTTCTCATTCTTCCATATTGAATCTCTCTTCCTTTCTTGATAAACTTTGTTTGTGCATGCTTTAGCTAGATCTCCTGTGCAGGTTTCCATGAAACATTGATATGGTATCAGAGCTATGTTGCTTGGAGCAAGCCAAGCAAGCCAAAGAATAAGGAAAATCAGAGTTTCAATGAGCTAAATCCATGGTCGTACCTTTCAACAATGATTTCTCCCAAAATATTAAGTTTTTAAGAAAACGGCTCAGGAAGAAAGTAAATCGACCCATTCTGGAAGTGGGTTTTCAACAATTTGGCGAGATTCCTCACTATTTTCTCAGAAAGTAAGCCACAATATAGTCTCCTGAAACTGATACGAATCCGTGGACGTACCTTTCTACAGTGATTTCTCCCAAAAATATTAAGTTTTTGAGGAAACGACCCATAAGAGAAGTAAATCGACTCATTCTACAAGTGGGTTTTCAATCGTTTGGCGAGATTCCTCACCGTTTTCTTAGAAAGTAAGTAGGAAGATCATCTCTTGAAACTGATACGAATTTTCACTTAAAGTGCGATTTCTACCATGATTTCTTAATTTTTCACTTGCATATTAAGAGTAAAATTTTAGGGGTTCTTAGAAATAGTGGGAGAGATGGATAGGACAACTATTGTACAGTCAAACTTGGTGGTAATCCTCACACCATACAATTATTTTGATTGGAATCCCAAGGCTACATTCCAACTCAAAAGAAAATGACTATATAATTTGACGATGGTGACATAAACATAACCTACATCAACGATTGAGAAGATGAGATGGGCGAACCATAAGGATGAGGCCACAAGACTACTTCTTGAGTTAATCTCCACTGATTTATGGTTTCATGTTGCCGCATGAAAGACTCCAAACGAGTTCCAGACCACCTTGGAAGGACTCTTTGGAAAGCAGGATGAGATGTGAGATCATATGCTTGAGGTAGAGTTGAATACCTTAGACCCTAAAAGTTTTGATAATATACAAGATTTCTTTACTAAATTTAAATCTTTGATTTTGAGCTTGGGTGAATGTGGTATTGACAAGTCTACATAAGAGAAACAACTTATTCTAACAATCTTGGCCAAGCTAGGACCAGAATACATTGTATATGTCTCCAATTTCCATTATGGAAGATGTCTTTTTGGAACAAATTGGAAAATGCCTACGCTGGTTCAGTTCATTGAGTCTCTTACACAAGAACAAACAAAAATCATACAGATGGGCATCATGAAAGATCCCAAAGCACATGCACTCACCATGCAATGGAATAGGGTCATCCAAATAGAATGGGAAGGAGGGATATTCCAAACCCTTTAATGATTCTTCAAGTTCCAAAGACTCTTCAGATTCCAAGAAGAAGAAGAAGGAAAAAATAGTGCACTTACTGCAATAAACCGAATCATGAAGAATCCACATGCATGAAGAAACATATCGATCTTATGGAACATGCACTTCAACAGAACAAACTTGGAAACTTCATTACATAGGGAGTCAAGAAGCATAAGGAAGAAGATCATGCTCCTAAGAAAGGTAATCATCATGCTCTGGTTGCAATTAATTCCTCATCTGATTCACGGATTATAGATTGTGGTGCATCCCATCATATGGTAGCGAAAGATGAAGTTTTCTCTTCTTTGAGTCCATGCTCAAGACCCTCTATTCTCATGGGGGATGATACTCCAGTAGCAGTAGCAGGAGAAGGGAGAGTGAAATTCCATAATGAAAGTTTTGAAAATGTTCTACATGTTCCAAAGCTTTCTATGAATCTTCTCTCACTTTATCAGATTGCTCAGAAAGGTAAAAATGTTGAATTTACATCAGATTTAGTTTCAGTAATTGACATGCATGACAATTCCATCATTGAAATTGGTGAGGTGGATCACAAGTCAAGGTTGTAGAAATTCAATAAGTTTTCTGACGATGACTCCTCTATTCTACTTACACATAAGGAGAGTACTTTGCATGCACCTCCAGTGCAACATGCACATACTCTTGTTTGTCCATCAGTTTCAGACATCAAAGATGATTCCCTACACTCAGATTTTACACATGGGAATAAGAAGGTAGTACATTCAGATAAGAAGCCAACACTGAAGCTTCAAAAGATTCCCAAGAAGGAACAAACCACACTTTAGGCAGTAGGCAACCTTGCAGGGAATCCATTGGATTCGAGGAGGAATCGATCTCAACACGAGGATCCTTCTCATGTATTTTCAGCTTCAAAACTTGCGATGCCCATGCATTGCTATATGGTTCAATCTATTGATCCACATAACTACAATAGGGTTGTGGGAAATCCATTATGGAAAGCAACCATGCATAAGGAGTATGACTCACTCCTATAGAACCAGACTTGGAATCTGGTTCCACTTCCACCAGAAAGGAATATTTTCAGGTGCAGATGGGTCCACAGGATCAAGAGGTACAAGGCCCGACAGGTTGCCAAAGGACTTCATCAGATCCATAAATATTTCTTCATCTTCACGAAGACTTTCAATGAGCAGAAGTTTTAGACTTTGTAGGATTGTCTTGCAGTGAAGAACATAGTTGCCTAACAACTGCCATTTTCTTCTTTTGATACATTATCTTTTGAGGGGGGGTTTTGTTCCCACGGGGTTTTCCCTCTTTCCTCATTTTTTTCAGTGTTCATTAGTTGCATTGTACATGAGTACCTAAAATGGCCTAGTAGCCGGGACTCACTTTTTACTCCATAGTGATGTTCAGGGGGGGTGTTGGAGAAATTTATATTTTCGACACACTAGTTCAGTGGGAGTTCACTGACTAGTTCTATTTTAGACTTTCTATTTTTACCATCACTATTATGCATGCATGCATTCCTAAGGAAATCTAACTGCTTGATTACTTTTCTTAATTATGGAATGTTTTGACCTATATATGAGTGTATTCCACTCATTCATTGTATCATATTGATCATGATCTATGTATCAATCATCATCTCATTGGAGTAGTGTGAATATATTTTCTCATTCTTCCATATTGAATCTCTCTTCCTTTCTTGATAATATTTGTTTGTGCATGCTTTAGCTAGATCTCCTATGCAGGTTTCCATGAAACACTGATATTTATGACCACTCATTTATAATCTTCTTGTAGATCTAGGGGTAAATCTCATGAATATGACATGTTATCCATATTTTTTGGATAACTAAGGAGATTATGTCTCTAGGCCCTCAAGTTTTGGATATGGAGTGTCGAGAGACTACATGGCCATCAATACCCTTTTGTACAGTTGGGAAACCCTCTCACCACCACAGATGGTCACATATTTTCAGATGGCATCCACCACATCAGTTGGCTTCTGGAAGGCAGTGGGCCTTACTACATGAGGTACAAGTCAGTATTATGGTGAGCATCATTTCAATATTTAATCCAAATGGGTATGTTGTATCTTAGATCGCTCTATATTTCATGACATATGCTTGGAAATTATGCCTTTTTCCTTGATTCACCTTGGTGGTTGAAATTGTTCACTAGTAAGTGGTCTTCCTTGGGGATGGATTTGCTACTAGGAAATCCCTTAAATATCCATCGTACCATTCAAAACCATACTTACTACTTTCCATCATTATTCCCTTCCATTTAATTATCTCTTGTGATTTTAGGGTGTATTGACCCAAGAAGGGGTTTTCCCTCATTCTATGGGAATAAGGGGTTGAAGGCCTAGAGGGATTGATGTTGGGTAAAAGATAAAAGCCTTGTATGAACATTCTAGATGCTTCGCCCAGGGATCACCTGAGAAAGCATTGAAACACTTATCTTTGATTAAAGGGGACCCACAATATAACAAAGATTGATTAAAAGGTTATTTGAAGGATAGGAGGTATCATAATGAGCCGACCTATCACATCCATGAATATCTAGTGGCATGACATTTCCATAATCTAGTCACCAAACTAGGGTAATGTTTCTCAGTCGCTTGGCTGAGAGAAAGTAGGTCTCATCACGATCCAACCTTCTCATTTCAATTAGGTGTTTGTAGGTGACATTGCCATTATCTGGTCACCACGCTAAGACAATGAACTTCAATCTCTCCTTAAAATTATGAAGGAATAAAATAATGGAAATTAATGGGTTTGTAAAAAAAACATTGTGGACACAGGTACCGCACAACCCTCTACAAAGGCACCCATGAATGAGACACTATGACCCCTTGTATTTCATGAGCCCTATTCCCATTGAGTCTTAACTAGCTCTTTCTCTAGTTTCTCTAGACATGTATTTGCATGACCCCATTAACCCAATTATTAATAGCACTAGTCATTTATTATTGCATTGGAGAAATAAATCATTGTCTTGGGAAACATAACTTTTTGTCTTTTGAAAGATCTCTTCCTTTGAGTTGGTTTTCCACATTGAGAGGAATATTCCCCTACTAGGGTGTTCCCTCTCTCCCACTACTTTAATTGTTGTTACAAACCCTAACCTTCAACCATTAGGGCTGATCTAACCTAGATAAACTACTAACCATAACTCCAAAACTAACCTTAGAATAGCTCTCAAACTTTTCTCATTTACTCTACTAACTAGGGCACATCTTTTGGGTTGCTTGTTGGCATATTTTGATGGTGTAATTTGTTGATATAAGTGACTGAAAGCTACATCCATAAGGCTTCATTTTTCTACAGAAAATACATGTTTACAATAGCCATATTCTCTTGCCTCTTAAGTGCCATTTTCTAGCCTATATTCACTACTAATCTTGATGTTGATTTGCTTAACTAGTTTAGATCTTTGTATGCTGATTTAGATGCTTTATTTGCTAATATAAAGTGTGTTGATTTTTCATAAGAGATGATATTGTATGTGAATGAATATCTTATTACAATGATGAGTGTTCTATATCTAAAGAACATATGGTGACCATGATGACCATCCATGAAGATATGAGTCCCTTGGGTAATAAATATATTTATACTTTATATTATATTGTACATATAATATAAATATACTTTATATTATATTGTACATATAATATAAATATACTTTATATTATATTGTACATATAATATAAATATACTTTATATTTATACTTTATACTTTATTAAATATATTTATACTTTATATTATAAATATATTATTACATTAATGATATTATAATTAATAATATTGATTGATAATTAATAATCTTATTATTAATTATCAATATAGGAGAATGTCTTTTTGATGCTGCCCAAACATCAACACTCCCTCTCGGGGAGGGAGACATTCTACATTATGCCAAGATTACCTCCGAAGATTAACTTTGAAGATTTCTTGTGGGTAGCTCTCAAATAGCTTCAACATGTCACCATGACATCCATTACCTCACAATGCATATGTACCTCATCATGTGAACCCTTGTGACTTCACAGAAAATGCATCCAAGGATCGGGTAGTTCTCAAATAAATACAACATGTCCCTAGGACATACCCTACCCTGCAATGCATCAATACCTGATCATGTGCACCCTTGGTCTAAGTTCCAGCCCTTTTTCATGTTGGATGAGATGCACCTGTTTCAGTGCCAACCCTTTTTCATGCTAGATGAGAACACTTAGTGCCAACCCTTTTTCATGTTGGATGAGTTCCACCTATCTCAGTGCCAACCCTTTTTCATGTTGGATGAGAACACTCAATGCCATCCCTTTTTCATGCTGGATGAGTTCCACCTATCTCAGTGCCAACCCTTTTTCATGTTGGATGAGAACACTTAGTGCCAACCCTTTTTCATGTTGGATGAGTTCCATATGTCTCAGTTCCATCCCTTTTTCATGCTGGATGAGAACACTCAGTGCCAACCCTTTTTCATGTTGGATGAGTTCCACATGTCTCAGTGAAAACCCTTTTTCATGATGGATGAGTTCCACCTGTCTTAGTGCTAGCTCTTTTTCATGCTCGATGAGTTCCACATGTCTTAGTGCCAACCCTTTTTCATGCTATATGAGTTCATGTTGGCCCTCAACCAAGTTTTGAGGAAACCTTGGTCATGATTGGACCACCTTTTGGACTTCGACGCGAGGATCGAAGATGGAGCGCCATGGCGGAGCTGAGATCGCATATCTCACTTGTTTTGCGGGCTATGTGGACCCAAAAAGGGGTTCATTAGGGTTTTTGTAATGGGTTATGGGATGTCAGCCCATGGGTTTACCCATGTTTAGGCCTTTTTGTAAGGAAATGTAAAAGTATAAATGGATAAGAATGTATGGTATAAGTAGCAGAAGGGGAATATAGCTTGCAAGGCTAAGTGCAAGTAGTTTTGGGTCGCTTTGTGCAACAAATTGTGTATGTAAGGCTCTATGCTCAATAGAAAAGTTGGCTTTGTTCAGTGACCTAGTTTTGAGAAGGAGGATCTAGCGCTTAGTGTGTAGATTTCCTGTCCTCGACAAAGCTTGGCTCTGTGGCTTAGTGCACAGGTGCGGATGAATGTAAGAGAACTGAAGAATAATAAAGAAGACAAAGCAGTTGGTGGACGTATCCCCGCACTGGGGTGAACCATGTATATCTTGTGTCTTTGGTGTGCTATGTTGTGTTTGTCATTTATCTACTTAGTGCTTTTGTTATTATGTATAATGGATAGATATGATGTTTCTTAGTGCTTTACTTGTGCTTTATGAATGAATGCTAGATACAACTCATGGCTATGTGCTAAGTGGTTGAAGTACTTAATATTTACTGTTACTGCACTAATCTATATTAGGGTTTTGTGTCCTAGCTTGGTTACAAACGCCCACGTCCTATAACACCCCCTACCACTACCTCGGGTGAGACTTCGCCTGCTTCAAATGTGTTGCCGAAAGGGTCGGTAGTTAGGGTTTTTTTGGTGGGCCGTTGAAGTGTTGAACCCTGGGTCTGCCCCTGTGCCAACAAATGGTTCCGTTGTTGGGACCTAAAACTTTGATTGCTGGGAATTGAAGTAAATAAAAGAGAAGCTCTGTGCGTATATTTTTTGCTGAAGTGCGCAGTATTCCACTGGGCTTGCGAAGCTTTCTGCTAAGAAATAAATATGATCTGAAGAAAATAGGTAAGATCTTAAAAGAGGTAAAGCTTTGTGCTTTGATAAGAATAAGATAAGTGAAAATTTTTGTTTCGAAAGCATGAATTTAAGTATGATTAATAGATTTTGTCCTAGTCTGAAAGCTAGGGCGTAGTTGGAAGAAAGAGTTGATCTAAGTAAATCCAATAGAAATGAAGAAATATATGTTATTCCTATGCATAGAGAGAATTTTTGGACTAATAAATGGATGTAGGAACCTAGAAAGAATTTTTGCAGATTGCAGGTCCAACACTGTGATCCTAGTGTGCAGTACAAAAGAGGTTGGGGAACGTTTAAAACAAAGAGAGGAGTGACACTATGTTATAACTGCAGAAGACTGAGACATATTGCTAAGGAATGCCCTAGTATAGGTCCTATTTGTCTATGTTGTAAAGTTTTTGGTCATGAGGTTGAAGATTGTCCAAGGATGATTGATAAAGTTGAAAGGATGAACATGAGACAAAAAAAATATCAAGAGACTAAGAGCATGTTAGAGAATCACAAAGAGAAAGAATAATAGAAAGATCAGACTATGTTATTACAGTTGAAAGAAATGATGGATGATCACAAAGATGTCAGTTTACCAGAGATCCTAAAAGTAAAATAGCGCATAAGTGAAACAATATAAGACTTCGACATAGACTGTGTCTTGGATGAAGAAACACAAGTGAATATTATGACACAAGAAACTTGGGAAATTTTGGGAAAGCCTACTATGATACCTTCATTGGGAAGGATAGGCTTATTTAAAGGAAATATGATAACCCTATGTGGAAGAGTTACTAATGTACCTATTATTATTCATGGAACATCAACTGAAGATGATTTTGAAGTCATTAAGTTTATTGAGAACAATGCCCCTTTCCCACTTTTGTTAGGAAAGACTTGGATTGAGAAAGATCAGATCAGAAGGAAAGTAGAGGAGGAATCTATAGAAAAGAAAAATCAAGAACTAAGGGATTTCATAGCCAGAAAAATAGACCGACCAATAGAAGAACGAGAAGATAAGTCAAAGAAATAAAGGGAAAGAGAATTAGCTGTCGAAGTTGAAAGAACACAAGAAGGTTTGAAGGACCTATCCATGCAAGAAAGAAATATACCCACCCTAGAATTAATAAGAGAATATATATTAACTTAAGACCCTTTGAGAGCACATCAACAATGTGAAGTCACTATGATAGGAGAAGATAAGAGTAAGAATGGAAAGAGGATACCATAAATAGTTAGAGGAACTTAGATCACAAGAAAGAAGGAAAGAAATCTCAATAAGAAGAAAGCTGAGTTAGAAAAGCTACAAGAAGTTACAGAGAATAGATGGAAGAATTGAGACATGTTTGCAGGATCTGAACCTCGCTGGAACAACAGAACCACGCAGAATGGGACTTCGCCCTAGCGAAGCTATATAACCATTGGAGTCACCCCGACCATTAGAACGACACTCCAGAATGACTAGAAAACACATTTATGAGCTTTTGGACGTTGAGACCGCGCCATAATGGAAAAATTCACATTAATGGAAGAAACCCTGCCCATTGGAGGAGTCTATTACGATGATCGCTTACTTAACCCATTGGTTTCTGCGTCAAGACCATTTTTTTCCACCCATGATTAACTGAGATATCAGAGAAAAGATTGTGCGTTGAACTGTATTATCAAAATCTAGACATCACCATTTGTTTGTCTACCTCACCTGTCCGTTCTCCTACCTCGACCCGTCTGTTTAAAAGTGAGAATGTCAGGAGAATGCACTGAGTTAGAGAAGTCCGTCGAGGAGGTTCTTAACAATTTTATGGCTGATAGAGCTATGTATGAAGGTGTCCAATCATCATCGACCATGGGATTGAAGGCTTTCCCTTCGACTGGACGATGTTCTGTCTGTACTAACCCCACGACTAAGAAACAAAGTAAGCATCGCAGCGCTCTGGCTAATGCGAAGTAGATCTCGTTGATCTTACTAGAATATATCTCACCTTTGGCTGGCATAGTTTACCATGACAACATTGCACGAGACTACGAGTACACTCTGATCACCGCGTACATTTCAAATGGAATACGCATAGTCAGGAGCCAGTTGGGACAGATCTCGCTACTGAAGAACAATGACTTCAACCTTGGAGACAAAAATAACTAAGCTATGCTAGCGCGCCATAGATACCTGATGAAGACAACTGGGAAGAAGCCTCACATTATCTCCCAGCCATGGATTAAGGAGCTGACACAGTCCACTGTGCTTAATGTGATGAAGATTCCCCATTTTGGCTGTCACCAGGAGGTTAATGCTTGCGTTAAAATCCTCTTGTCGTGCTACCATGGCGGATACCTATGGCTCAATCGGAGGATTACTGTGGATCTAACACTGATCCACTTGATTAAAGGATTAAGCATGAAGGGACCTGACCCTCAACAATTTTACGCAGGGAAGGCCTCAGACCCCTCCCTGGCACAGTGAATCAAGGAGGCATATGGAGAAGTCAAAAAGGGAAAGAGAGGCTACAAGGTAGCCTCTATCCAAGATGGCGCAGTGCGTCTCTCTTTCCAACTCATAAATGACAAGATCGTGAGAAAGAACCGCCCCACATAGGTCACCGGGTTCATGGTGGACCTTGCAGGAAAGTGTGTGGAGGGAATGCAAATGAATTGGGTGAGTTACCTCATCAAAGAACTCGAGAAATACTACTACGAAGCGTAGGATTAGGGATATGAGTTTCACTTCAGTTGGCTGCTCATATTGATCACATTTGTCACTTGGAAAATGCCTGAAGTAGCTACCTTCTTGGAGATAGAACCATCGGAGTTGTTGGCCTCTAGGTTCTCTACCTTGTGGTACACCAACAATATGTCTAAGAAATGGCAGTCAAACGTTGTTTTCCATGCCTATTATCATCAACTGAAGGTTTCCATTGAAGCCTTTCTATGGATGACACCGCGCACCCTGCACTAGGACCGAACTTTTGTGAAGTTCCACGCAGATTGACATTATATATATCACTACACGCAAATATGAGAGCAAGGAAGAGTTGAAATCATATTACAAGCTAACAGACGATGACATGGAGAAGATCACAAAGGAGTGGCTGGAAGAGGTCCTTGTATTGGTCAATGATGCAGAAATCTCTGAACCCAACATCATAGGAAGCCCCTTGGTCACCCAGGTCGAGCATACTGGACAATCCAGTGCGAAGAAGAAAAAGAAAAAGGAGGAAGTACAAAATATAGAGACTGATGAGGAATACAACACCTCTGAAGGAAATGGATCTAGCTCGCCAGGAGGAGGAGACGACACAAATGGATAAGGAGGAGGGGATGAAGGAGAAAAGAAAGGAGAAAGTGAAGCTACACCATTGAAAGATCCCCCTACTGTAACACTGCAGAAGAGAAAGGTTTCTCAAAAGAAACCCTCAGCAAGAAAGAATACGTGTGCTAGTAATCCCCAGATGGAGGCCATGCTCACAGAAGATGACATCAGTCTAGTCCGCAGAGCCATGGAGGATGCTTCAAAGGATATCTCACAGAGATATGGCATGAAGTAGGAGGAGCTATATGAAAGGGTCGAGAAGGAACTAAAGGAAATATAACAAGCTATTCATTCAGTCCATGTAGTACCTACTGCACCTTCTTCGTCATAGGTTGCAGAATTGGGGGATGAGCCCGCCCAGCTAAGAAGACTAGAAGGTGGAATAGAGGCTAAGAAGACTAGAAGGTGGAATAGAGGCTCGACTTTAGAAGGTCCAAGAAGAGAAGGAGAAGGCTACAGAAGCCTTGAAACAAGTAAAAGAGGAAGTCTTAGAGAAAATACAAGTTGCGCAGTACTATGTAACCACCTATGAAAAGGAGAGAGATGAGTTTCAAGAGATGCTCGAGGAGGACAAAGCGAAGATATAGAGAGAAAAGGACTAGCTGCTCACAGAGAAGAATGTGGTTAAATAAGCGATGAATAAAGCACTTCGCTCTGTGCCAGGCTTGGCACAGGAGGAATAGGAGTCAGTCAAGGCTCAAGTGGCGAAGCTTGTTGAGACCATCCAGTAGCTTCAAGGATGGATAACAGAGTTGGAAATCCAAGCAGTACCGAACACCCCGCAAGAAGTGCGTGACCAGAGAGAGGAAGCCGAAAAGAATGCAATAGGAAGGATAAGGGCCCTTGCCTCATAGTGCAAACATTTGAGCAATAGAAGTGTGCAGACTTATGAATGCCTCGCAGAAGATCCAAAGATGAAGAAACATGAAGCACAACAACAGGAAGTTCAACAACATGCCTTCACCATGCAGGCACAGATGAAACTCCTCACCATATTTGAGAGAATGAAGAGATCTCAAGAGAAATGCACAGTCCAACAATAGATTACCGCCATCCAGGGTAGAGTAATGGAAGTAATGTAGAAACTACAACTTGTGCAGGATGAATCCTGCTAGGTGTTTGAAGAAATTGAAGGACAAGGCTCACAACTAGACCAAGTGGTTGCGATAGTGGAACAACGTTTGTTACAATGCAAACAATCTAGAAGCTCGCTAAGAAGGAGGCTCAAGCAAAGAAACAAGTTGAAGCAGCTCGAGTGAAGATAAAGGCCTTCAAAGCGACACTGCCCAAATTTGAGTGACTCAGGATGAGTCACAGGTGAGTGTTGGGGGGCTGTTGGCCCTCGACCAAGTTTTGAGGAAACCTTGGTCAAGTTTGGACTAACTTTTGGACTTTGAAGCAATGATTGAAGATGGAGTGCCATGGAGGAGCTGAGATCACAGATCTCACTTGTTTTGTGGGCTATGTGGACCCAACAAGGTGTTCATTAGGGTTTTTGTAATGGGTTATGGGATGTCATCCCATGGGTTTACCCATGTTTAGGCCTTTTTGTAAGGAAATGTAAAAGTATATATAGATAAGAATGTATGGTATAAGTAGCATAAGGGGAAGATAGCTTGCAAGGCTAAGTGAAAGTAGTTTTGGTTTGCTTTGTGCAATAGATTGTGTATGTAAGGTTCTGTGCTCAATAGAGAAGTTGGCTTTGTGCGATGACCTAGTTTTGGGAAGGAGGATCTGGTGCTCAGTGCACAGATATCCTGTCCTCAACGAATCTTGGCTCTATGTATTAGTGCATAGGAGTATATTAATGTAAGAGAATTGAAGAATAATAAAGAAGACAAAGTAATTGGTGGACGTAGCCCCACATTGGGCTGAGCCATGTATATCTTGTATCTTTGGTGTGCTTTGTGCTATGTTGTGTTTGTCATTTATCTTCTTAGTTCTTTTGTTATTATGTATAATGGATAGATCTGATGTTTCTTAGTGCTTTACCTGTGCTTTATGAATTAATGATATCTTTGACTCATGGCTATGTGCTAAGTGGTTGAATTCCTTAATATTTACTGTTACTACGCTGATCTATCTTAGGGTTTCATTCTGGGATGTTAATTAAGCTAATGAGTTAATGAATATCATCTTGTAGTGTTAATAGAATATTCTGTAAGTGTTGCTATCACAGATTGGTGTCCCAGCTTTGTTACAGACATTTGTATCCTGTAACCCCCCTACCTCTACCTTGGGTGAGACTTTGCCTGCTTTGTAGGTGTTGCTGAAAGGGCTGGTAGTTAGGGTTTTGTTGGTGCGTTGAACCTTGGGTCTTCCCCTATGCCAAAAGTTCCATCTGTCTCAGTGCCAACCTTTTTTCATGTTGTATGAGAACACTTAGTGCCAACCCTTTTTCATGTTGGATGAGTTCTTCATGTCTCAATGCCAGCCCTTTTTCATGCTGGATGAGAACACTCCCTCTAAAGAGGGACCAAACAAAGATTGTCCCTGAAGTACTCAAACTTCATCCTTGACAACAGCTTGGTAAAAATTTCTGCAACTTGATCCTCTATAGTCACGAAACTGGAGCCTCATTTCTCCCTTCTGCACTATATCCCCGATATAGTAATATCTGATCTCTATATACTTCGACCTTCCATAGAGAATGTTGGTTTCTTATCTTAGTTATACCTTTAACATGATTTTACCTAGGTTCAGGTCTACTGGGGATCCAACAAAGCCTCTAAAACTATCGGCTCTCCTGGTAAACCAAAAGGCAACACAACTCACAGAGTGCACTGCGCAGTCTCACCCAAGATAATCTTAATGGATGAATGCAATACTCAAGTGTTTGTATTCTAGGACTGAATGGGGATCTATGAATTATGCACTATGAATTCTATCTAATTATTAAAGCAATATATTGTCATTCACATTCAGTCATGTAATTTAATTAGATCCATTATTTCATTCATACATAATTCTAACATCTACTCATAGATAGTAAAATAGATACAAACATTCAATCACATAAAAACAATTTTTACCGTGCTTCACCCCCTCCTAGGCTACGTCCACAAATATCTCGCTCTTAGGCTCTTTTATTATGGTAGTTCCAAAACTACAACACCATGCACTTTACAACCCATCATGAGTCGGGTCAAGATATATGATGAGGCAGACTAGATCACACCAGGCTCCTCAACCTGTGATCTAACCCTCTAGATTTACCCTCCTGACCCTCTACATCTCAACAACTTACAAGTTAGATCTAATTACAGTAGTGTTATAGACTAGTTACTTCTCCTCTCGCGAGTAACACTCCATAAAAACACAGAACCCCCCCTAGACCTCCTAGGTGTCTATTTATATGTATTTTTGGCTCATCATTCGTTACATTCTCTTACCAAAACCCTAATCTAGTTAGGTCTTCTTGCATGCTAGGCTTGCACGCTTTCCTCCTCTACATGCACATTTTTCTTTCGTCCACTGCTTTTCTTGACAACTATCTTTCTTTCCCATCATATTGTTGCATGTGCACCTCGCATACCTTTCTGTTAACTGTATTTCCTCCACATCGTGCCTTTTCCCCAAAATGGGCCTGTGCTCAACAGACCCCCAACACTGACATCGTGACTCATCCCGAGTCACTTCCTGACTTGTGCCGTTGTCATTTCCTGCTTCCTGCTTCTGTTACTGTGTGTTACAGTGTGTCATACATTTCCATTATCTGTTGGCATTGCTGGTGATCTTGACTTCTCTTTTCGGCCATAGGGGTGAGAACCTGATCCATGATAGGAGATTGTAAGATCTCTCCTCCCTTAGACCCAATCTACTCAATGATCCTCTTAGCTGCATCGCTCTCCATGACCAGTTGCTCTGCCTTTTCCTGCAGGGGCTCCAACAACGCCTGTATTTTTGTCTTCTATGCTTGCAATGCTTTCTCTTCCAAATGTAGAGCCTTCAATTCAATGGCAGTATTGATCTTCTTTGGTAGTGACATCATTTTCTGTCGCTACTTCACTTCTACCATTGCTGCATGGAGTTTATTTTCCTTCTCTTGTAATTCCTAGAGGCTTCCATCCTTTAGGAGGTGAGTCCACAGTTGTGCGCTCTTTTCTAACAGCTCTGTGACTGTCTTTATTCTTTGGACGATGTCCTTCACATCTATTGTTTCCTCCTGTTATTGCTGTGTTCTTATTTCTTGGGGAGTAGTTGGTGTGACACACTCCAATTATTTAATTTTCTCTTTATATTGCTGGAGAGTCTGTTCTGTCCTTCGCAGATTCTCTTCTGAAGACCCTGCCTCCTCATTTGTGTTCTCAAGAATTGCTTGAAACAACATGTGGATTTGATTCTCCATCTCCTCCACTTTTTGATGTGATCACTCTTTCTATTGCACTTCAAGGTTGAGGGCTGCCTTCATCGAGATGTTTTCTGTCTAGGCTACCTGTAGGTTTGTCACGTCCGCTTTTTCTCTAGATTGAATCTCCTATGCAATGCTTACCTGAATTTTATACAACACCTTTATTGGAATCTTGGACAATGCGACAACCAATGTATCGCTGTCCTTTAGAGGTTTTTTCAATGTTTCTTCATCAATGAAAATCATCTCAGGTGGGATGATGAAATTGGTGCTCGCTTGCGCTACAAATTGCACTGTTTTAGGCACTAGCACTCCTTCCTTAGACTGCATAGGTGTTTCTTTTGGTGCCTATGATTCCCCGATCCTTAGCTGCTCCAACACAGTTTTTACTTCTTGCACTTGATCTGCAATTGAAGCCCTGTGCTTCTCCACATTATCCCACACCTCGGCTAGTCTCTTCTCGACCGTTGTCGCCACTAACTCCACATCATCTGGGGTTAGTGATATATGGTTCTATGGATTATGGGCCTTCACCTTCTTTCGGTCACCATCGGTCTGCTCCCCTAGTTGCTTCTCTTGGATGGATGATGGATTAGGAATAGTGGGCATTTGGGTATCTCCAACAGTGGTTGGCCTCGTTTCTTCTGCCTTAAGAATCTCTTGGGTTCCTGTCCCTTGTTCTTCCTCCTCAGGGATTTCCTGTGTCCCTGTGCCTATTTCTTCTGTGCGCACCTCTTACATTGAGTGTATTGGTGTTTGTTTTGCACATGGTGGAGCATGTGTAGAACCCCTTGGTGGTCTATTTCGTGTTCACAATTTCTTCTTGGCAAGGGTTCTTCCCCCCTCTTGGCCTTGGGTACTCCCGTTTTTAGTCCCGACCCCGTTGGTGCCTATTTGGTGCGTTGGGGGTGGTCTTCCCTGCGTCTAAGTTTGTGAGCTTGGTATTGCGGTTGGAATCTTTGGTACCTTCCATTCTTCGAGACACTCCTAGACCTCTCTCTGGATTTCTTCAGGCATCAACAATAGTTGAATTGTATCCATTCCTTGGATTTTTCTTTCTTTGCTTGCATCCATAAGCTATGGTGTGTTGCCCTGAAGTTCACAACTTGTCCAAACTCTTGGACAATATGTGGAATAATGCGGCATGTATCTGCAATGAGGTCCTGCATTTCTATGAAATACCTCACAAATATGTCTGTGTTTGTCTTCTTTATCTTAGGGTCTATGCTACTGCATAATGATACATAGCATGTTGCGCCACATTTATTTGGTCTCTCTGGGTATTTTCTATAGACTGGTTAGTTCCAGCCAATGAGGCCAATGAGTATGAGTAACCACAAGTAGTGGAACTCAGAGCCCTAGTCCTGTGTTTCCTTACAGTCCTCCAAGAATGAATTCAGAAGGTATGGGGCCTAGCTCATCGAGCTCCCCTTTTCACATTGTGTGACGATGACGACCACACCAATCAACACTTCCTCTTTGTGACACTTGCACATTAGTTTGCATCTAAGGAGTCTGGTGGAAAACCTTGTCGCATGATCGTTGATGTCACTGATACTAATGCCTCTATTATGGCGCTCCGCACCATACTTGGCCTTGATATCATATGATATAGCCTTGGCTCTGGTTTTATCCTCCAAGTATTGTTCTGGATTTTCCCCATCCATGGGTAGCCCCATGATTGTTGCGATGAGGTCCAAATTGATAGGCACCGACCTATCCATCCATAAAATATCACCCTACACTCATGCAAGAAGTTGCTTGATGTAGGCGTTAATATGCTTTCCTCACCCAAAATGTGGGACATCTAGTAAATTCATGATGCCTGTGTTTTGAAGCCCAAGAATCCATTGCGTCGGCTCTAACAGTGGCACGCCTGATGAACCTTCTCCCCTGCTTTCCAATTAGTTTTGGGATGCTAGGTCTGGAAATTTGGTGACATCCGCCACATCATGGTCAGAGTATTTGATGGCAGTCACTCTGTCGACCATGTCATCGTCTACGTGCACCTCACTTGGAATATTTGGCAGAACCAGCGTCCCTTCAACTTGTAGCTCTGACCCTCTATGCATGTTTCTTTCAGCGTGACCCTTCTGTTTGGCTTATGGGGATGAGGCCCCCACCTATGGTACACCCTTGTGTACTGCTGCTTTTCCTACCTCTGGCACATGGCTCTATGGCGCTGAACCGGTGGCCTGCTCGAATTTTCATGGCCCTAGTCCCTTCGAGGTGTCAGACTTAGTTCTCTCTGTGTCCGACTATATCTGCCTGACCTCCGGCACTGGGTTCTTCTCCTTGTCTATTGTCACTAGGTTTTCTTCATATTTAGGGGTGTGGAGTTCATCCACATCCACCACTAAAGGTACCTCTTTCTCCCTTGCGTCTGTCGCGTGAGAAGTATTTCACGTTTTCCTGTCGGACCTACCCGACTCTCCAACTCGTGGTGGTGACATTGCAACGAGGTCTGGGCTGTAAATCTTCGAAATCAATGGCTGCTCACTTGAAATATCTCTCTATCACTCTTTCACTCGTATCTACATTATTCTTCTTAGAAATTGACACAATTAGTTACTTTCCCCCCTTTTTCCAACTTTATAGCTGGACAACGAAGTGACAACTGTTACACACTGACAACTGTCCCTTTTTTCAATTTTGGCAGTGTGTCCTGCACGTGGTATAATTGTACTTATTAACTATTGTCCTGTGCACCGTGTTTTCAGAATTTTCCCTTTTTGTTGCGCTAATTTCTTTACCTCTATGTACAAAACATTGTAATTTCAACCGCCGTTTCCAGTTGGCGCCTGAATTCTGCAGCCGTCATTTCCCGAATTGCCATGTTTGCCGACCGTTGGTCCTTTTTCTGGTGCGTTGGGATTTTTGAGCACGTAGAGTCCTTGGCTTCGATACACTTTTCTTATAGCGCAATATTCTTATTTCGTCGCGCTGACTCAATGACTTGTGCACGTAGACTCTTTTCTTTTTTCATCACACTAATTTACTCAACTGTGTGCGCATATATATATATATATATATATATATATATATATATATCAAGTTGTTGATGGCCGACTGTTGTTTGTACAACTTCAATTGACTTCCATTGATCATGCCCCTCAATTATGTTCCTTCCAAATCCTTCAATTGTAAAACTCCTCTGTCTGTGACAATCTTGACCTCATATGGTCCAAACCAATGCATTCTTAACTTTCCTGGATGTTGAAAAAACTTGTTGTCATACAGTAGGACTAGGTCTCCTTCCTTGAAACTTTTTCTCCTGATATGTTAGTCATGCCAATATTTGTCCCTTTCTTTCTGTACTTCTTGGTGAAATCCTGCTAGGATCCTATCTTCTTCCATGCTCATTAGATGACTTAACCTTTCTTGTACTGTGCCTCGCTCTGTCATGTTTGTAATTGCTGCGACACGTAGACTTGGTACCAAGTATTCTGATGGCACCACTGATTCTTGTCCATACACCAATCTAAATGGTGTCTTCCCTGTCAAGTTCTTACAAGTAGTTCTATATTCCCATAATACTGTTGGTATATTTGAATCCCAGTTGTCCCTATTGACATTGCAAATCTTGATTAGGGCATTCTCTAGAATCTTGTTGAAGGCTTCCACTGTTCCATTTTCCCGAGGATGGTGTGGCGTACTTTTCTGATGGTAGACCTTGAATTCTTCATTCAGAGATCTAATAGTGTTGTTGATAAAGTGAGTGCCTTGGTCACTCATCAGAATCCTTGGGCATCCAAATCCGGTGAGCACATGTTCAAACAGGAAGTGTGTTGTTGTTTTTGTGCTACAATATTTAACTGGTGCTACCTCTTCCCATATTGAGAGGTATTTCATCACAGTGATGATGTATCACACTCTTGATATTCTTGTGGGTGGGTGAATTGGCCCAACAAAACTGATCGCCCATTTTTCAAACACTTGT
This sequence comes from Picea engelmannii, assembly GCA_009831015.1. NCBI lineage: Eukaryota > Viridiplantae > Streptophyta > Pinopsida > Pinales > Pinaceae > Picea > Picea engelmannii. The sequence continues at coordinate 781,123 of ML776556.1, read as the reverse complement.
AGCGTTACTTGTGGGTGTAAGGGAATCTCATCCTGTCTGTTTGGTTTGCCAACCCTCTGAAAAACATCACATTGTTGACATTATTCCTCTGCATCTCGATGAATAGTTGGCCACCATAATCCTGTACGTAGTACCTTCTATGCGGTATCTTTTCTTGCATAGTGTCCTCCCGCTATTCCTTCATGGTATTATGCTAATATCCTAGGCCTTTCATGTTCTAGCGTGCACCTTCTCAAGATGTTGTCTGCCCCCATTTTATATAAGTGCCATGCGATCAACTAGTAGTCAACTTCTTGGACAAACAAATTCTTCCTCTGCGCAGTGTTAAGTTCCTGTGGCGCACTCCCTATACTTAAATACTCAATAACGTCAACAAAATAATCATCTGCGACTTGGACTAAAAATAACTACGCGTCAAGGAAGGTATCCTCTAAGTTTGTAGGCTCCTTGCCATTAGTGACCCTTGACAAGTGATCAGGTCCTGCATTCATCTTCCCTGGTTTAACTATGACTTCAAAGTCAAATTCTTGAAACAATAGTAACCATCGGTAGATCCCCCCCCCCCAAATTGGCTTGTTTATTAGGTACTTAAGGGATAAATGATCTGTGAACATATTAAAATGTTTTCCAAGTAGGTAATTCCTAAACTTTTGAAGTGCATACACCATTTCCAGACCTTGTCTCTCTATAGTGTTGTAGTTCTTCTCAGAGTCTGAAAATTTTCTACTTGCAAATGTTATGGGATGGTCCAAATCCCTTTCTCTTGGTTGCACCAGAATAGCTCCCAGGGCTATGGATGATGCATCTACATGCACATGAAATGTCTTCTCCCATTCTAGAAAGACTAAGATGGGTACTATGAACATCTTCTCCTTCAGGGTGTCCAATCCTTGCTGACATCTCTCATTCCACTGGAATTTAGTATCCTTCTTGAGCAATTTCTCCATCGGCGCAGTGATTTGTGCATACCCCTTGATAAATTTTTTGTAATATCTTGTATGTCCCAATGTGGCCCGCAACTGGTGCACTAATTTCGGTGTTGGTAATTTCACAATTACTGCAATATTGGCAGGATCCATGATCAAACCTTGTTTGGATACTATGTGACCCAATAGAATTCCGAAGGGTGTTCCAAATATACATTTCTTAATGTTAAAGGATATTTGGCATCGCCTGCATCTTTCTAACATCAACCTCAACACCTCTACATGATCCTTCAACAGGATGTACATTGTCCAATCATCCAAATATACTTCTAGAAACTGATGGATGAATTCTTTGAAGGAAACAATGGCTACTCTGGAGAAAATTGTTGGTGCATTTTTCAGTCCAAAAGGCATGAATGTGTACTGGTAGGATCCCCATTCTATTGTAAAGGTAGTATTGTATTGATCTTCTAGTTCTATCTTGATTTGGTGGTAGCCTAAGAATCCATCAGTGAATGAGTATGCTTCCTAGCCTCCCACATTTTCTAGGACTTCATCTGTAAAGGGTGTAGGGAAGGGGTCATGCAAGAAAGCATCATTGATATTTCTTAGATATACACATTCTTATGCTTCTTTTCTTTTTCTTGTGAACTACCATGGGGATTATCCATTCTGAATCTTCTACTGGTTCTATGATTCCTGCTTCTAGAATTCTATCGATTTCTTCTCTTACTTTTTGCTTGTATATGGGGTTCAATCTGTAAGGCCTCTGTCTCATAGGTCTTGCCTCCGGTTTGAGAGGGATATTTATATCTCCAAGTTCTCCTGCAATACCCTTCATTTCTGTGAAGGTCGTTAGGAACATGTCCCTGTACTCATGTAGTAATTCTGTTATCCTGTCTATTGTTTGCTCATCCCAGTAGTCTCCAATGTTGGCCATTTTGGGATTATCAAGTGTCCCAATGTTGACTTTATTCACCTTGATTGGCGCAACAATTTCTAATTATTATAGAGGTGGACCTTCCAATTCTCTTTCACCTTCAGCTTCCTCAATCTGAATATCATGCGTATCATCTTCATCTCGTACTTCTTTCTGCACATGGTAGCATGACATCAGTTATTTCACTATATGTTTGTTCTACTGTTGTTCTTCTGTTATGAGTTCAACTTCTGGTTCCTTAATGAATATCACCCCTCTTATTTGTTTAAGTTTTGTATCTATATTGGGGTTCTCATGCTCAAATGAGAAAGTGACTATAAAGTTCAATTGTAGTATTGGCCAGCTCATAGTTCCTCTGCGTAGTTCCTGGTTCATATACCAGTTTGTTGGGATGCCCTCTAATGTGTGTATGAAATGATGAGTCCATTCCTCTGGGGGTGTCATTTTCCACAGTGCTCCACTTCTCCAAGTGTTCCACTAGTGCCCCCTGTCCATCATATTTCTGTTGCTGGTTGCTTCTTTGTTTTGCACCAAACCTAATGCACAGTAACCACTTACATTGGTACTAGTCCTTGATTTTTTCTTTGTGTGCGCCCCACCATCTTGCAGGTGTAGCCTTAAGTGCGATGTCAAGAGATAAAAATATATGACTGTATGATACTTCATCCTCATATCTTGTTAGTAATTCATCCAAGTCGTTGATTCCATGGAAACTTGGAGGTTCTTTGAATTCTATCTCAACCCACCTTACTGCACGGTCTATTCGGGTGCATCTTCTGGTTGAGACCTCATGTAGGCATTGCTGCCGATTCTCTAGACTGGTGTCTGAGTTGGAAGCACATGATGTTATACTTTTTCGGTTAATTACATCATCGGTAGTTGGATTAATGTAATATTCGGTGTGCGTGGTGGTATGGTACAACTGGTTAATTTATTCCAGATCTAGACATGTTGGTTCCACAAATATTTCAGCTTTTGATGGATCTAAGGGTGCAATAACCATATATTCACCTAACTCAAATGCCATCTTCCTAGTCTTCAGGTTGATTATCACCCAATTGTCAAATGCCCAATCCAATCCCAGTAATGTTGAATATGGTGTTGTGTCATCCACGATTTTGATCACTTCGAAGTCTGCCTTAGTGCGCACTCCGTCCAGATCTACTGCCACTCATTTCAACCTCCCTATTGGCATAAATTTGTGTTGGTTTTCTAACTTTAGTTGGACTGGTGAGTATCCTAAGGTAGGTTCTCCCATGCATTTCCATGTCTTTTTGGGTAATACATTCAATTCATATCCTAGATCTAATATCACATTGCCCATGTTAAAATCTCTGATGTTGGCATTCAATCTAAACTCTTTGTTGGTTCTCCTTCTGGCATGGAGTTGATTGACTATCCTCTGTTCTAACTTTCCCTCAGAGTTTGTGGTGCATTTATCTAACATATTTTGTAATACTATAATAAATGATGCATCCTTAAATAATTGAATACATGATTGCATGAAAGTTCTAATACAACTTACTTGGTTTCCTGGGTGGACTTCAATGGTATGGTCCAATGCTGATGACATTTCATATGTTGGGATGTCTTGGGTATGTTGCGCGGTAGATGTATATACAAAATTCTACTTAATAAATTCTTGTCTCGCCTCCTTAAATGTCTCCTCCTTTTCTGCATCAAATCGCTTGGGTGGCTCAATATTCTTCTTAATCCACTGGTGTTGTAATGGTTCCTGTTTAGTCACGTCATCTCCTATTTTATTACCTCTGCACATCACTATGTTGATGTTCGTGCCATCTTCCCTAGCTTCTGTAGAGATCCACTATACATTCTTATTGTTTTGATTTTGTTTTTCCTATATCTTCCCCAACAATGTTGTGTAATCCTCTGTATCGTGATCTGTTGTGCGACAATACATGCATGTCGCAGGTGGTAGTGGACATTCTCTTTCATAGTGACCTAGTTGTTGGCAGTTATTGCACACTACTAGACCTCTTCCATGTCCAAAGCCTCCTCTTCCCCGTCCTCCTCCTCTGCACCCAACGCAATAACCACGTGGTGTATTGTATTGAGGTACCTGATTATACTGCACAGGGTTATACTGCGGTTGCTTAGTATTGTACTGCGGTTGCGCATTGTTATACTGTTGTGTCACAATATTATACTGTGGTGGTGCCTGATTAAATTGAGGTGCATCTTGCCCTGTGATCATTTCGTCTTGCACCCTATATGTGTCTGACGTCCTTTCCCTCATCAGATCCATGGTTCTACAGTCTTTGTCATCATGCCCTACTGACTTGAAAAAAGTGAAGTATGCATTATTTGGTACTGTATGGTATTTCTGCATCATAGGGAAATGATATGGATCATGCTCGTGTGTCTTGCAAATTTCACACCAGGGTCCTCCTGTTGGCAATGTATTTGGCATCCCTATTTCCATATACTGCACGAATGTTGGACATCCGTTCTTATGGTGCCCTTCCGTTCTACATGTGGTACACCAAGTAGCTTTGCGCTTGTCCTTGCCCTTATTTTGAATGAGTTGAAAGGTATGGTTCTTCAGATCCTCCTTCAACTCCTCTATAGCTAGATCTCTCTTGTGGTATTGATTCTCCTCCATTTGCAAGGCTGCATGCAGAGCCTCTGCATGAGATTGGAATTTGTGTTGTCTAAGTGGGTATTTCAGGTGTGGTAACAAATAATTCACAAACAGATGCCTATGTTGCATGTGAGTCATGGCATACCTCAATTTCCCTTTCAGTCGTTTAAATTGTTGGTCAATTTACCAGACATATTCTCCTAGTTTCTGTTAGATTTTTGTCATCTCGTTCATGTATTGATCCTTTGAGCTCGGCTTTTGGAACTCATGAATCAATAATTTCTTGATGTTTTTTAGTGTCCTTATTGTCCGAGGTGCACTGTTTATGTATAGACTCATGTACCAGTCTAGTGCACAGTATCTTAGTGTGATAGCTAAATGCGCAATTTTAGTGTCTTCATTAGTGATCTGTTTTGCTTCCCAGATCTTTGCACAAATAAACAAGTGTTTCTCAGGGTCTTCTACTACCTCTCCTCGAAATTATGGTAACCGAATGGTGGGATCATGTCCTGCCATTCTGAATGCTGAACTACTACCTTCGTGCGGTGTAGATACTTGAATAATGCTTCCTGAATTGGCTCCCCCAATTGTTGTTCCTTGTGTATATGTACTTCACGTTGTCTCCATTCTCCCAAAATTTGGTTGTCTAAACGGTGGTGTTCTTCTTGGTGTGTTAGTCGCACATGGGTTTATGGGTTCCACACTGACATTAATATGGATAGGATTACTATCTTTGATTCTCGCTCTTGGACCTCTTGTACTCCTCTCATATGTTGCATGCAAGATTTATTCAATCTAATCCATAACCCAAAGATCCTCTACCTCCTCTTAATCACTTTCCAAGCCTTCCCTCACAGCTATGGCTCTCTTCTTTGTGTTCACCTTGTATTGGTAGGGTACTCCACTACGTGTCCTTCCAGTTGTCAACATGATCCGCTTGATCTGGTCATCGCCCATCATGATTGAGTCCAAGGCTTCCCCTTCTTTCCTTTATCCACTTGTCCTCCCATTTCTCTTTTTTCTGTCAGTGCTTCCCCCCTTCCCCCATGAATGCAAGGAAATTTAGTTGTCTGGATCCATTGTCATTACACCTTTGTTATAGAGAAATATCTTAATAGAAGTATGTAGCGATATAATATACCTTCCTCGATTCCCACGTAGAAACTCTTGCTCGACTGCATTGTACAACTTCGTGGTATCTATTATAAATTATGTTATAAAGCCTGCTACAATATTGTCAAGCCAAAAATCTACTGCACGGGTGAATTTGTTATTCACCTACTATAACTGCACGAAATGAACTGGGTTCCAATCTAACTGTCGGATCCGATTTGTTACATGGTTTTCTTTCAACCTCAATATCCACTCCTGCAATAAGTGTGGAAAATTACAGAAAAATACTTCATGTAGATCAGTAAACACATATTTCTCAAGATATTTGTGTGGTGTTACTCTAGGGTTTATGTTATCTTGTTGCGCAAACTCTAACTCCTTTGTTTTCAACCATCTCTCTATTTCCTCTTTCGTGGGTATCTAGGGTATAAACATTCCCTTCTATATTTTCATTCTTTTTGACACTTCGGTCCCAAATCTTAAATTCTTTTAACATTTTTTTAACAGATCAAACATTCTTTTAATAAATCTTCACCATATCTCATCCACTCAATCCTATGTTGTTCCAACCGGAAACATAACCATTTGTTGGTTTCTTATCTTAGTTATACCTTTAACATGATTTGACCTAGGTTCAGGTCTACTGGGGATCCAACAAAGTCTCTAAAACTATCGGCCTTCCTGGTAAACTATAAGGAAGCACAACGCACAGAGTGCATTGCATAGTCTCACTAGATATAATTTTAATGGGTGTCTGCAATACTCAATTAATGGGAACCTACTTAATGGGTGACTGCAATACTTAATGGGTGCCTACTTTAATCCATACAAATCCTTCTTCAATATGCACACCGAGTTTCCCGTAGTTTTCACGTACTCAACAGAGTGTTATGTGACTACAAGGACCGTTCTTCCTGATCAAGTTACCATATGTGCCATGGGAAGAATATTAGTCCTTCCAGATGTTGAAATCCACACACTTTGAGTCTTATGTCCTTAGAAGACTATGCCAGTTCCATTTTCCATTGGTCAAATTAACATGGCCAATCCCAGGAGAATTTCATCTCGATAATGAAACATTAACACTTAAGAATAACTTACGAAATTACATAAAATATCAACACTCCCTCTTAATGAGGAATGTATTATATATGACATAGACTCTAACACTTTCACCATCCACATGATCTCATGACCATTTATTGTCGGACATACGAATATATACATCATAGGAAATCCATAATGACTTCACATCATGCATCCAAGGCTGATGGGTAGCTCTCTAATAGCTACAACATGTCATCATGAGACTATCCAGTTTCCCACAAAAAACATCTGAAGCCATCACTCCCTCTGAGGATATATAGTATTCAGAGTCATCTACTCCATCTGCATGTGTTGATCTCCTCTTCTTCTTCATTACATGGATGTGCACAACTCTATGCCTGGATATTCTTGCTTCATGTTGCTTCCTGCGACTATCATTATGGCTCCTTCTCAGAGATATTACATGTGACGTGCCCGGAAAAAGGAACAAGAACAACAAAAAAACATCTCCTAGAGGATATCAATTTATTTTGTGCACAACTATATACAGTGACCCTCGAAATGACATGTCTTCTACTAACACACATCCATCATATACTCGATTTCATATGGCTAACCATGTTGATTTTCTAGTGTTAAATTAGACAAGAACAATTTTCTGCAAGTGGTAATTACTTCCAATAATATTACTTTAGTAAACACTATAACATCACTAAGTAATTACACTCAGAAAATTTCAACTACTTAGAAACTTCGGCCTCTTCCTTAGATCACTTCCCACATGTGAGAGAGAAAAATATGTGTGTCTGTTGTTTTGTATTTTTATAGTAATATTAAATTGATCCAAAAAGACATGTCTCTTTGAAAATTAAATTAAATTTTCTTTCTTATAAATAGTTGGAGAATACCTCCCATAACTACCCAAAGATTAATTTAGTTATAATCCATCCACATAGTATTTGACTTTGTTAAATTGTTCCTCCATAATTCATGTGATTCTTTGCATAAATATAGGTAGAAGTAAATATGCACTACATTACTCATATTTAGGTAATTAGACATTTTTATTAGAAATTACTGTCCACCATAATTTATGGAATTCTTACTATAATTAGGGCAGGAGTAAAAAATAAATATGTTGTACATAGAGATTGCAACAACCCCATAAATTTAAAACTCCCAAGACTTTACTCTACTCTTATTTTCCTGGGCCTTCTTTTGAGGGAGTCAATCCCGGTCTCGCTCTGATACCATGTTTATTTTTCATAAGAGATGATATTGTATGTGAATGAATATCTTATTACAATGATGAATGTTCTATATATAAAGAAGATATGGTGCCTGTCCATGAAGAGATGTGTCCCTTAGGTAATAAACATATTTATACTTTATATTATATTATACATATAATTTAAATATACTTGATATTTATACTTTATACTTTAAATTATAAATATATTATTACATTAATAATATTATAATTAATAATATTTCTTGATAATTAATAATCTTATTATTAATTATGAATCTAGTAGAATGTCTTTTTGATGCTGCCCAAACATCAAAAAAATGTCATCAACTGCTGCAAATTAGGGACAAAAATCTTAACTTGTTGATCCATACTAACAGATATCATTGCAAGTTGGATTTTCTTGTGTCTCGAGTAGGTACAATCATCCAAAGAAGTAATATATCTTTGGGGAAACAATTGTTTGAATTAAAAGGCATATCTTCCCACATTTCAATCCATTTAGATTTGACCTCTAGGGGCTCCACTTCCATCTCTATCCATCCCCATCTCATTCCCCCTAGGGTCACCATCATCACCTCCCTAGAGTGATCTAGTCACCCTTGAAGTGAGGGAACTACATTGAGGTGAGATTGGGTGTAGGATTCCTAAGTTGTAGCTCTTTATTTTGTGGTTGGGTCGGGATTTTTCCAACCTACAACTTGTGCTATAACATTTTGGCATCGTTGTTGGGGGGAATTTTGAATCTTCTTTGTACCCTAATGACACTTTGGTAATCTATCCAAAATCCTTTCCCATAGCTTTCCTAGCGAATCCACCTAAAGAAAGTTCCCTTTCCCTTTACCTTGATGAACTCATGTTGAAAATCATTTGGTGACTCCACCTTCCTAGAAGCCTTCCTTCCTCAAACCTTTTCCCCCTGGGAGGCTCAAGCCTTCTAAGTTTTACCAAAAAAGGCCTCTTCTCAAGTCTCCTATTGCTAAAAATATTTTCCATAATACCCTCCTCTTGTTCCAATGGCTCTCCCTTGGGAAAGAGAGATATACAAACCCCTTAACATGGTCAATATCCAAGGTTACCCTAACAAAATGCCAACATAAGTCAACAAGTGGTTGCCAAAGTTCCCAGGAAGCAATGTGATAGCTATTGAAGAACAAATTTGTGTCATGGGTCGAGACATGGACAATGCAAGTATTGATCATGAAGATGTGGCCATGAGGTTATTTGCTTCATCACTGACTGAAGAAGCCCTTGATTGGTTCAAAGTACTCCCCGATAATCATATCATGTACTATGATGATTTTTCCAACTTATTCAAGAGCACATGGTCGAAAAAGGAATATGGTGGGAGACATGGGACATCATTCAATCAAATAAAGAAAAAGGAGAAGAAACAATAAGGGAATTAATTTCCATATTTGACAGGTTGTACAATCAAATTCCAATAGATTACTGTCCTACATCATCATCAGTTCGTCTCATTTACATGAATTCTTTTGAAGGACAGTTCTAATACATTCCCAAAGATAAAAATCCCACATCATTGGCATAGGCTAAAGATTTCAGTATTTGCATTGAAGATAATCTCCATGTTTCAAAAATAGAACTTTTTCAATACCCTCATACCAAGATAGAAGCAAGGGTGAAGGTTTCTAACAACAATGTTCTTGATCTGATTGCTCTCCTAACTCAGAAGATAGACCAAATGAATACTCAGTTTGTTCAGGTGCAGAGTCAGCTTAATGATCCGTATGACTAAAGTGGAAATAAATCAATCTTCTCCCAGACCTCAATTTGCCAGACAACAGAGATATTCCACCAGTTGGAAACCAAGACCTCAACAAGAGGCAAAGGCCCCAAATAATTTGAAACTTGTTGGGATAGTTGATATAGAAGCTTGGTGTCTCCCATGAAAACAACCCCATAGGGAAGATGAGTTCCCACGATGAGACAAATATTATGCTACAGATATAAACTTCATTATTTTCAATTTCAATGATGAACATGTTACCCAAGAACAGATCAATGAAGCTTGTTATCGCACAGTTTGTAGTTAGGATAAAAGATAGATGTAAAGGGAAAAACTGGTGTAACTGAACCAATCCCACCCAATGTCACCTCGATAGGAAGGTTCTTTCTATTTAGGGAGGTAAGTCCTGGGGGAGATGTACCCGATGACCTAGGGTTTTGAGAAGGAAAAGGATTGAAGGCTAAAAGATAAATTCCCCCCTCACAAGTCACCACCGAGTAGATAGTCCGGCTAACCAACCAATAAAGAGAAGCATAAACAAAATACAGATTTACCTGCCCGAGACAAAGAAACAAGAGATATATATATGCAAGCTTATTCGCTTGGTTAGTACTTCATATAATCAATGACTATCTGATATATAAGCAATTGAGCAATAAATATTGATGAAGTCAATAAATATATAATAGAAACAATGTACAATATCACTTCTTCAATAAATGCTAAAGGAATGTGGCATTCAATGTAACAATTAACACTTCATTTAGATAATGCCTTAAACAACCATTCAATTGCTCACAAGTAAAACGATAGCTGCACAATGATGTTAATAGAAAAAAATATGATGAAAACAATTAGTTAATAGGGTAGTCTTAGGCTAGGGTTAGAATGGTTAGGGTTTGTTCAAAGTATTAGAATTTGTTTTGATCAAAGTACTCACACACTAGGCCTTAGATCAATGCATTCCTAGGGTAAATGGAGTCAAAAGGAGGACACAAGTTGAAGAATCAAAAGATAATAGTAGGACTAAGGACGAGAGGGTTAAACCTTGAGGTGTTTCTATGGAAAGGCCTAAGGGATGAAACCCTAGGGGAGAGAGGCTCACTTTGGTGTAGGGGAACTAGGCCTCAGTGATCTCTCCTCCTTCCTTAGCTCAATGGAAAAAATGGGTAGCTCAAAATATTGCATAAGACTAAGAAAATAAGGTTTTCAAGCAACATGTTGCTAAGGCAAGGCTTTACTAAGAAAACCCTAGGGAAAATCGGCTCACCAAGGTGTAGGGGAACTAGGCCTTGATGTGTTTTCTCCTTCTTAGCTTCAAAAGTAAAACATATAGCATGGGAGAAGATAGATTTGAGTGTTTCTATGGCAAGGCTCAATCCTCTTCAACAAGAGATAGAAAGAGTAGAGTGTTGCTAAGGCAAGGCTCTATCTCACTTCATCAAATAAAATGGCTAAAACTTTGGTGGGGACATGAGAGAAGGACCTACAATGTGTGCTTATCACCTAGGGTTTATTCAACAAATTATAACAAGAAATGCAAGAAAAACAATACTGCAACCATTCAATCAAGAATTTTTGTAGAAATTCACTTACATTTAACCAAGAAACCAAGTAGCAAGCCCTAGTTGTAACACCTTCCACCAAGAGAAATGCCAAAAATGCCAATAGAATTCCAAAAATGTCTTCATTCAACAAGTTTGCCTCACAATTTCAGCCAAGAACACCAAGTGTAGCGCCAATTTCATACCTCACTAATGAGTGAGTGAAAGATGATGAAAAAATGAAGGTAAAAACCCTCAATTTATATAGTACCATGACCTAATTTTACATTATAGGTCATGAAAAAGGCCGACAAGGCCCAAATACTAAAATCATATTGTTTTACATTAAATACTTAAAATTAAACCCTAATCAAGCAATAGAGAGACGTCATGCCACTTTTAGGGTGGCATTAGCCCCTTCCAGGGCAAATGCAACATCCTGGAGTGAAATGTTATCTCTCCTTGGGCTTCTCCATGTTGTTACATGTGCCAAAACTGCCAAAGATGCCTCCCAAAACGTCCATAGTGTTGGGTGACATCATGGGAATCCTGGGAGATGTCTTGGGCCTTCCAAGGATAATGTTCATGTGGAGAGGGATCAACCCCACTAGGTACAGGTTTTCTCAGCTCCCTCTGGTGGTTTCCTCTGCTCTTCCTTGATACAAGTGCTCTTCCCTGTCTCTTCCCCCTGCTGTGGTCTCAACATCCATCGGGTGGGCTCTTCAGCCCCATTGAGGTCTGAACTGATCATCTCCCCATGTGTACCTATCCGTCGGTATGATCCTGCACATCAACAACTACGCTCTCCATGGGCTCATAAGTCACATGGATCATAGCAATGTTAATAACATCTAATCATCAATATTTATTAAACATGTGAATACAACCCCTTTACCCTAGTCTAGTGCTCAAAGAGATTATACAAGTATTTAATACAAGTTTGGGGGAACTGACAAGACGTCCTTATTGGGATAGTGTCTACTGGAGGATAGAGGTCTCTGGAAAGGATTAAATCCAAGTCATGTAGGTGGGTGATGTGGATGGGGATTACTGGGAAAAAGGTGCAATGATAACAAGGATGGCTTACCAGTGGGTGCCTCTGTGGAGGGTGAGTTGCACCTATCATGGATGCAAATATTTCCAAGCCCATTCATGCCTTTTAATCTTTATTTTTTTCCAAGATGCTAATCAAAGTACAATTCCCTGGCTTGGTGACCAATGGTGGCAATGTTAGCCACAAACATTTCACAGAAATGAGAAGGTTGTCTCGTGATGAGACCCCCTTTCTCTTGGCTATGACACCAAGAGCCACTACCCTGGCATGGTGACCAGATACTGACAATGTCATACTGCTAGATGTTCATGGACCTAATAGGAAGACTCATGATGAGACCTCCTATCCTCTAATCAGGTCTTGTCTTTATTTTTTTTTTATCTTTTTATTTCTTTTTTCTCTCAAGAAGCTAGTCAAGGGACATTGCCCTGGCTTGGTAACCAACAATGACAATGTTACCCACAAGTACTTTCATGGAAATGAGAAGGCTGCCTCATGATGAGACCCCCTTTTTCTTGGCCATGCAACCAAGAGCCACTACCCTAGCGTGGTAACCAGATGCTGGTAGTTTCATACCGTTAGGCATCCATGGACCTAATGAGCCGGCTCGTGATGAGACCCCCCATCCCTCAACTAGGTCTTGATTTATTTTTCTACAGGTCCCTCTATTTCTTACTGAGAAGCCTTTTATTTCTTTCTCGAGGATCCCTAGGTGAAGCATCTCGAGGTTTTATTCTTAGGATTTTATTGACAACTACTTTTACCCCCCAAGCCTTAGCCCATTCTTCCCATAAGGTAAGGTACAACCCCTAAATGATCAACCCTATGCCCAGACCAAGGTAATGGGATAGGTGAGCAGAAAAAGGATGGAAATTGGTATGTGTGACAGGAATGAACGATGGATTTTCAGAAATCCCCCCAGTGGCAACTCAAAACCTATGGACACAAGCTTGCTAAGGCACTCTATCATTCCCCCCAGATATGGTCAAGTGGACAAGCATAATATCCAAGCACCCGTTAGAAACAAAGGAATCAAATGCACATATTCAAAGGTTTTGAGGATCAAAGTACCACATACCATGATACCTGGACTCATTACCTCATGGAGCAAGAACCATCTCTAATGCAGGACCAAGGCAAAGGTGATGGATGTTGTTGTTGTTGCTGACAAAGTGGAGGCGCTGAAAGGGAGAAAAGATGGGCCCTCTAGGGCCATGTTCAAGTCGATATGGCTCTCGTTACTCCATGTCTAGGACCTGTGGGCCTTGAGATATAATCTCCTAGTTATCCCTGAAAGTGGGGGATAACAAAGCCAAAAGAATAGGAGAAATAAAGGGGAGACTCTAGGCCTTAAATAAATTAACGGATGATCAGAAGAAGGTATCAAGGAGGAGGTAAACTCTAACCTACAGGAGAAAAAATACTTCAACCCCTCCAAAACAACATGATACTCCTCTTCCATCAACAGAAAAGGTGGCTCCACCACCCCCACCGCCGGTATGCGATTTGCTTCCTAATCCAAATTCCATATATGACATTCAATTAAATACATATGTTGCAAGCATGTTTGGAAAATAGAATATGACGGTCCAAGTGACAACGATGTGCAAGATCCCTTCTGTGAAAAGGAAAATTTTGAAATTATTATAGGTGCCAATCGAGAAGGGGGCATTCCATATTTTTGAACACTATGTATCTCAATTAGACAAAGGACAAGAACCGTCCTTTCTATCTTTCAATAGGGATGAATGGCCTCCACTTGAAAAACTACATGCTTGATTCAGGGGCCTCAACAAATGTCATGTCATTGAAGGTGATGAAACAACTTGGTTTGAATACAACCTAACCTTATGGAAACGTTTGTGGTAGTGATTCAAGAAGAGTTGAGGTCTTGGGGGTGTGTGAAGATGTTGAGGTATTTTTGATAGATTTTCTACATATCAACATCCTCATGGACATATTGGCGATTGATGTTCTGGATTCCTGGGGAATGCTATTATTGAGGACCTGGTCCTCAACTCTTGGAGGTTTCCTTAGAATGAACCTTACACATGCATATATTCCCATGGGAAATGACATGTATGAGATCTTACATAACAGGGAAAATAAATATACACATGTGATAAATCCGAGGGGCCCTAATTATGTCAGTGACCATTACTATGATATGCCTCCACAAGTTATTGAGTATGATTAATTAGAGTCACCCTTCATGAAGGAATATTCCATAGAGATGTTTATCCCATGGACATATAAGAAGAAGACTGCAAAATGCCATTGGAGGGAGCTAGGTTCTATTCATATTATGCAAGAAGAAGATGAGAAACATGAAGAAATCATCAACGATACATTCCACACAGAGCCTCCATACGATGAGAATACACCTTGCATCGATTTCAGTGAAGGAAGTATTGTTCTCATGTGGGAAAAAAGAAAGGGCAAGCCCAAATATGACCAAAAAGACAACAATTCATGGCTTTTCCCTTACATCATCAGGACAAAGTCTAAAAAAGAAAGGTACTACTTGAGATATTTATATGGGAGGAAGATGCCACTATGGGTAGATGGATCTCTTCTCCAACCTCACATCTAGGTCACATGAATTCTTCAGGGCCCATGCCCCAAGTAAGTAGGTAAGTCATTTTGATTCCCTGCATTTTCATCTTGATTTCTCATATTAGTTTAGATGCATCTCATTTTCATTTTGATCTACTTGCATATTGATTTTATTCTTAGTTTATAAATTTTTGGAAAAATGTCAAAATTTTATTTTTCTAGCTTAGTTGGTTTTGATTATGATTATATGAGAACAAAGATGAGTATGCCATCCTACAATTGACAGTTTGATGTTTTCTTGTAGGAATAATTCTACTAGGATATGTTGTGGTTCTCATGCACTCTACAACGAGCACATGTCCCCAAGTAGGAGCCTTATTTTATCCCCATTTTATGGATAACTAAGGAGATTATGTCTCAACGCCCTCAGGTTGCATATATGGAGTGACAAGAGACTGCATGGACAACAATACCCTTTTTCACAATTGGGAAACCCTCTCACAACCACAGATAGTCACAGATTTCCAGATGGCATCCACCACACCAACTGGTTTCTAGAAGGCAGTGGGCCTTGCTCCATGAGGTACAAGTTAGTATTATGGTGTGCATCATTTCAATATTTAATCCAATTGAGTATGTTGTATCTTAGATTTCTCTAGATTTCATGACATATGTTTGGACATTATTTCTTTTTCCCTGCTTCACCTTGGTGGTTTACATTGTTCCCTAGTAAGTGGTCTTCCTTGGGGATGGGTTTGCTACTAGGAACTGCCTTAAAGATCCATCGTACCATTCCCAACCATACTTACCACTTTCCATCATTATTCCCCTACATTTCCTTATCTCTTGAGATTTTAGGGTGTATTGACCCACAAAGGGGTTGTCCCACATTATATGGGAAGAAGGGGTTGAAGGCCCAGAGGGATTGATGTTGGGTAAAATACAAAATCCTTGCATGAACCTTCCAGATGCTTCGCCCAGGGATCACCCAAGAAAGTTGTGAAACACTTATCTTTGAGTAAAGGGGACCCACAATATAATAAATAATTCTTAAAAATTTAGTTGAAGGATGGGAGGTCTCATCACGAGCCGACCTATCACGTCCATGAATATCTAGTGGTATGACATTTCCATCATTTGGTCACCAAACTAGGGTTATGGCTCTTAGTTGCATGGCTGAGAGAAAGGGGGGTCCCATCACGAGCCAACATTCTCATTTACACTACGTGTTTGTGGGTGACATTGCCATTATTTGGTCACCACTCCAGGGTAGTGACCTTCAACCTCTCCTTAAAATTATGAAAGAATAAAAGAATGGTGTTATAGCAAGATTTGCCTCACCTCGTGCAACTTGCTCAGAAGGTCTTTTCCATTTCCCTATGCAGACTTGAAGTCCCCTTTTGCAGTTCCCAGAGCTAAAAAATGTGTTTTTCCACATATATGTGCCCTAACATCTATACAACATGCGTATACGTAGGTGGCACCATGATAGCCCACGTACATTGTGTTTTGTGCTCAAAATTAAAAAATGGTGTCGGGTTTCCATGTCACGTCATGAGATCCATGATCCTTGACCTTCCGTATACTGGAAATGTTCTGACTCGGCCCTTCAGTTCTATTTGAAGGCTATAAATGGGCCATATCTAAGCTGTGGAAAGGAGGAGAAGAATTCAACTTTGAGATAAAAGTTACTCTGGAGAAATTATTCACTTCATATTGAGTCTGCATCCCTTTGTCCTTTTAAGTCTTAACACATTGTTCAACCCCCAATCTCTTCCCTATTTGATGGAGAACCTCATTGTATCTCTTATATGAGCTTGCCTTTGGTTGAGGATTGAAGTGGCGGAGGCCCAGCTGGAAGGGACTTAGTTTCTTGGTTCTGAACGTGTTGACACAAAAGTTTGTCATTCATACATTTATGTTGATTACATTTTAATAGAAATATTATTTTCTCGTCGAATTAATGTCTTGCAAATATATGAATTGTTATTCCATGGGAGTATTTGTTATGAATATTGATGGATTAAGATATTATATGTGATAAATTTATATATTATCACCGTATTCTTCCGTATCTTGGTTGTTTAGGACACGTTGCAGGCGTATTTCTTTGAGTCAAGTGCTCAACGGTGGACTTCATCGAATGTCTGGATGAGGTAGGCTATTTATCTTGTCTTGTTAGAATATTTGTTTATATAACATACTTGAGATTAGAGTTGATTTATATATTCATTTCCGTCTATTGTTGTTTACCCCATTCCATAGAGTGATTTTCCTCGTAATAGAATTGCAAACCATATTGGGGACTTAATATTCTTTTCTGGGTTTGCAATGTTTTTCTTCTTTTATTTCTCTTGTTTATCTTGAGTTTCTTGTCATCTGATTGCTTGATAGCCTCTATTCATTTTGAGTCTGAGTTTCTTGTCCTTATCCCTAACCTGGGAGTGTTTCAATACATATACGTGGTTTTTTCCGTGACAGTCACATACATACACGAGTTGTCGTTCTGTAGGAAGCGTATATATGCGATTTTCTCCTGAACAATCGTGTACATCATCCTTGTTTACTTGATTGTTGAGTTTGATGTTTGTTGGGTAATTTTTTTATGGTTGTTGAGTCTTCTTAGGTCTAATTTATGACTGTTATGTGCCTGTAGAGTGATAGGAAACCTTTCTTTGGTTGAATTTTAAAGCAATTTTTATTTCTCACCATCCTTTTCATTGGTTGTCCTTGCATCCTGGGTTGGGTGTTTGCTTCTTGATATTATACTTGGTTTGTATATGATTACATACAATAGGATCTTTGTATCAAGTTGTTATTCAGTCCTTGCATTTTCATTCTATTATATTGAAAATACAAAAATATACATTTTTCATTGTTGGCATTTGATATTTTGGGTTCTTGTCATTGATCTTAGTACATGTATGGAAAGATTGCATATTATTTGAAATTGCATAATTAAATTGAAAGTTGCATTTTGAAAAGCTTATCATTTATTGGGAATTGAAGTTAGGACTTTGCATTTCATTGATATTCATTTATTTTACTTGATGAGTCATATCATCATCAGTTTCATGACCGCACCTTTTGAGTAAGAAAATCCACTAAAAGTAACACTGATAAATTTAAAATTGATTAGAAACGATTTTATTTTTCAGGGTGCACAAACTAGCTTAAGATTTAGAGCCTTGGAATAGGATTTTGTGAGTAAAATTATCCAAGGTTATTAAACTAAATATGTGTGTCTGACTAAGGGAGTGGTGAAATCCATTGTATAATTGGTGATGTCAGGAGGCTCCGCTCATATTGGAGTTAAGCATGAGGTCGCATGAAGTTGGTTGAGGGGATATCCCCCCAATACCTTTTTAGAGTTAGCGATATTTCTGGGGATCTATTCATATATGGGGGTCTTGCTAGTACCTTTACCTATGTGAGAGGCATTTCTTTCAATATTTTGGGATTTCTCACCTTGCCCATACGGTGGACCTGACTTACGACTATTCACCTGTGCATTGGTTATATCGTGGTGGCTTAGTTTCTTGACATAGGTAGCCACATAGGTTACTTGTAGGGGTTATTATGTAGGTACCCTGGGTTAGATAAGGGTCAGAAATAACACAACCTTTATGGAGGATTACCTCTCCATGGGGATCTGACCGACTGGTTGTTAAGCCCACGAGGGCCCTTATAAATGATTTTGATACCTCCAATCTTTGGTAGGGAGTCTCAGGCCCCTCTTGGGTGAGGCATACCTACTTTAGGGAGGGAGGTCCCTTTCAACCACTTTATCCTATTTGTGTGCATATTATCCTTTTTTTTTTATCTTGGTGTGCTCTTTTATTATTAGTTGGACTTAGGATTTGTTTTTTATATCTCAAGTCTTGAGTCATCCTGGAGCCAGACCATATTCCCCGTAGGTCTCACTGTTTGTTAAGATTACCACTGCATATTGAGTCTTTTCCTTCTAAAAGGCGTAAAGTTATCAAACGTGGTACACACACCTCCACCTACCAGACTTGTGGTCATACAAGTATGAGTACTGAGTCGATTCAAAAAGATATTGGGAGTCCATTGACTCCCATACCCATTATAGTTAATGATATTCCTTCAACACCCTCAAACACCATGGTTGTAGTGCCGGAGGTTCCCATCATCACTCATGTATGGCCTATAGTGAATACTCAACCTATAGTCACAAACCCTTTTGGGTCTCTTTGTCATTCATCAAGCTACAATACTCAGTCCATCCCTATGACCTCTACCCCTTTTTCTTATGGTAAATCAAATTTCACATCACAATTTTCTTCCTCCATTCCAACATCTAATCCACATACTAGTATTGGACTTGGGGGCATGGCTCTTCCGCATACTCCATTCTCATTTGGTGGCGCTCATATCCCTCAAGCGACTCCTACAGTAGGAATCCTACCTCCTTTTCATCCATGGTCTAATCCGGTATTAATACTTCTGGATGGAGTGGTCAACCTGGTGGACAATTTGTTTCTTATGTTCTATCCTTCACACCTACCTCCTCCACACCAATTTCGACCAACACATTTGGCATGAATAATCCACCTTTATACTTCGGATTCACACCCAGAGGAGTTCAGTTTCACACCTTGGGAAACCACCAACCTGGAGCCACTTCGACTGGGGGAAATATTTACAACCCTCATCATAACATTCCTACTGGAATGGTTCCCAACCAACCACTTATGAATAATTTCAGAGGGGGTTTCACAATCCCAGACAGGGCCATGGTGCTTACCAAAACTCTGGATGGGATGAAATTCCCCAACAACAATATTTCTTGGGAGCTTGGGGCCAGATGCCGCAACCTCGTCTCCCTTTTTTGGCCATGCTCAATTTGAAAAACTTGTCTAGATTAATGAATAACCTCATGTGTCATGATCCATCCCCACCAAGATTCCTTTGGATATTTCAAAATTCAAGGGTAATATTGGTGAGGATCATGGTGATCATGTCACTACTTTCCATCTTTTGTGCTCTTCTAATTCCCTTAACGATGATTCTATTTGTTTAAGATTTTTTCAACGCACCCTCATGGGGGTCACTACGAAATGGTATATAGAGCTACCGAGGGGGGGCATATGGAAATTTTAATCAGATTGTTTTAGTCTTCCTCAACCACTTCCAATTGTCGGGTTTTTATGATGTTGACATAGAAATTATGTCGACCTTCTTCCAGGACAAAGCCACCCATATCTCGGATCACATCCAAGAGTGGCATAGAAAAAAGAGGTTAATCAAGGCCTACATTCCTCCAGAAATTCCTTTTAGATTGGTTCCTTAAGTATTTACAACCTTATATTTCTAAGGATGTGTCTACATCTGGAGTTACATATGATGAAGAAGCGATTTTTAAAGCTTAGCAGTTAGATCTTATATATTCCCAGTCTGCGATGTTATACAAAATTCTTCTAGACACATCAAGGTCAAGCTATGAACCTAGACAAAATATTGGGCCTCATTTTGATGGCATTGTAGGCTCTGCAAATGTCAAATTTGTAGACTTGGTGACAATCTAGTTGAAAGAGTTGTCTCTAAACCATTCTGTAGGAGGATAAGCTTCGTTTGTATCCTCTATTAAGAACACAAGGGGTTCTTAATGAACAAGTTCACTCTGAATACATAATAAATATATAATAATAATTGATTGTAAAAATATGATGATATTACAAGGATAGGGAATGCATATGTATATATATATATCACCTTTATGGTTTTTATGAAGAGTCGTGACCTTTTATTACAATAATGTTTAATTTAATTTATTTATTATTTAATGTATTTATATTATTTATTTATTGTAACATTTATCTTCCCTTAAATTTTTCTTTGTCCTCAAAGCAATGGTAAGGAAGGATGTAACTAGTGAAAGTTCTCTAACTCCCATGCTGCATATTCTTCTGATATATTTTTCCATTTAATCAGGTATTCCTTGATTACTCGAGAACGTAATCTATTTTCCCGGGTGGCGATAATGGCTTCGGGCTCTAAAATGATTCTTCCTTCCCCATCCATCACAATAAGTATAGTTTGCACCTTTTGTTGTTTCCCCAAGACTCTCTTTAGACATGATACATGAAAAACATTTTGGATACGACTTTTATTTGGTAAATCCAACTAGTAAGCTACCTGAATAATTTTTCTATTTATTTGATATGGTCCATAAAATTTTGGTGCCAATTTATTCTTCCCATGTTGTTTAAGGGATGTTTGTAAGGTTAAAGTCTCACAAATACCTGGTCTCCTGATGATTAAGGTTGGTTTTCATTGATGTCAACCCTTGAAGAAAGACCTGTAGCACAAAGGTTTGGGTAATGGACCCAATAGTGTTTGATGTAAATATGACTCATTATTGTTTTTTCATGGTTGATAAGAAGTAAATATGGATGAA
>ML776556.1:747917-758822 GCA_009831015.1 Picea engelmannii | reverse complement strand
GATGAGTAGTTGACACATGATTGGTACATACTTGGTACATGGTTGGATGCACTTGTTTATGGTACAGGTTGATTATAGGTTGGTGCATGGTTGATGCACTTGTTTATGGTACAGGTTGATTACAGGTTGAGGTACAGGTTGATTCATGGTTCATATTTATCGGTACAGGTTTACAACGGTATATCTCACAGTGATAGTGTGACAGTGGTTCCATCATTCTACTTCTACTTCAGGGTGGCAAAACGGGGTAGGGACAGGTGGTTGTAGCCACCTTTCGGTTGTATCTGGAAAACATTGGGGGTTGTAGCCTCCTTCTGGTTGTAGCTAGAGATTTGGGGAGTTGGAGATTCCCTCAGGTTTTAGCCTGAGAAACTAGGGGGTTGGAGCCTCCTTCCAGTTGCAGTTGGAAAACAAAATAAGTTGGTGCTTCCAATGAATTTAATTATTCAAGACATATAAGAAAAATCATTCCGTGTTTTTCTCCCGATTTGGGTTTCCACGTAAAACACTGGTGTACTGTGTATGTGTGTGATTGTTTATTTATTACTTCTCATTATTGTATAATAATTCTACATTGATATAACATTTGAAGAAAAAGGATTATAATTACGTTATTACTGATTCACCCCCCCTCTCAGTAATCCAACATCTCCTACTTCAAACTCTCTTTCTGTTCGTTTTTTGTCAACTTGTTGCTTCATTCGATTCCTTGCAACTGTTAAGTTTTCCTTGAGTAACTGGATGATTTTCTGACTTTTGTCTAAATGGTCTTTTACTGACGCAACTTTTATGTGGCTATTATCCAACTCCTTCCATTATGGAGCTTTGTAACCATAAAGAGCTTGGAATGGTGTCATTTTATCTGATGTGTGGTAAGTGGAATTATACCACCACTCAATGAGGTGCAACCATTGAAACCATTTATTTTGTTTTATTTATTGAAAAATTATGTTTGACCATTTGTTTGAGGGTGGTAAGATAAGCTCATATTGAGAGAGGTTCCGGTCTGTTTGCAAAATTCTCTCCAAAAATTCCCTTTAAATTTGGCATCTCTATTGCTGACAATAACCTTAGGGAACCCATGTAGTTCATAAATATTCTTACAGAATATTTTAGTTGTTTGTTTTGCTGAATATGTTTTCCTTACTCCAATAAAGTGTACATACTTGGTTAGTCTGTCTACTACTACTAATATTTTATATTTTCCATCGGATATGGGTAATCCTTCAATGAAATCCATTGAAATTTCTTCTCATTTTTTATTGGGAATGTGTAATGGGTGCAGTAGGGGTCGACACATTTTCATTCTTGTTCCTTTGACAAAGATCACATTCTGCTACATATTTTTGAATATTTGCACTCATCCCTTTCCAAAAAAATGATATTCGTGCATTATAGTATGTTTTTAAAAATCCTACATGACTTGCAGCTGGGAAATCATGAGATTCTTGAAGAACCTTGGCTTTAAATCTTGAGTTGGTATTTAAGTAGATTCTCCCTTTATACCATAAGATGTCGTTCTTCCATTTGAACTTAGGGTATTGATTTAAATTGTTGATTATAGAGAAATCCTTTGGGTTTTTTGCATACTTGGTTCGAATTTCATGCAACTATTTTGGAATGGCTATTGATATTGAAAAAACTTGTTTTTATTCATCTTTTCGTGATAGGGCATCAACTGCAATGTTGTCTTTTCCTCTTTTATGTAGAATTTACATGTCAAATGTGGCAATTTTCTGTATCCACTTTTGTTGTTCTATTGACAATGTTTTTTGTTGTAACAAGTACTGAAGACTGTTATGATATGTTCGTATCAAGAAATTACTTCCCAATATATATTGGTGCCATTTTGTTAATGCATGGATGATGACAAGCATTTCCTTGTTGTAAGTGGATTGTAAGAATTTTATTTTATTTAATTTCCTGCTCTCAAAAGCTATTGGGTGCCCATCTTGCGTCAATATTGCTCCAATTACGAAACCTGATGTGCCACACTCAATGATGAAAGGTTTGGAGAAGTCAAGTGTTGATAATATAGGGGTTGTGGACATAATGTTTTTTAAGTTTTCAAAACATTTTTGTGCTTCCAAATTCCATTGGAAGGAGTTTTTCTTAAAGAGATTTGTTAGGGGGGCAGTTAAATGAGCATAATTCTTAACGAATCTTCGATAATATCTTTCCAATCCTAGAAATCCTCTTAACTTGGATATGTTTTTGGGTTTGGGCCATTATGTGATTGACCTGATTTTCTTGGGGTCTACCTTGACTCATTTTTTGGATATGATGTGATCGAGGTACTCTACTTCCTCCTTGCCAAATGTACATTTTGACATAGAATTGATTTTCCTCCAGAAGAGATAACACTTGTCCCAAATTCTTTATATGCTCCTCCCATGTTTTATTGTACACTAAGATATCATCGAAGAAAAATAAGACATGTTTATGTAAGTATGGGTGAAATAATTCATTCATTGTCACTTGGAAGGTGGCAGGGGCAATAGTTAGCCCAAAAGGCATCACCTTGAATTCGTAGTGTCCTTCGTGCGTCTGGAAGGCAGTCTTGGCTACATATTTTAGTCTAACTCTAATCTGATAGAACCCGAATTTTAAATCAAGTTTTGAAAAATGTCTTTCTCCATGAAGTTCATCCAACATTTCATCAATAAATGGGATGGGATTTTTTTTTTAATTGTTATTTTGTTTATCCCTCGATAATCTATGCATAATCTGAAAGATCCATATTTCTTTCGAACTAGCACCACTGGAGCTGCATATGGAATTCTGATTTTCACGATCACACCGCATTTTAATAGTTCTTGGACTCAATTTTCTATCTTTGTTTTATGGTGATGAGGGTATATGTATGGTCTAACCTTGATTGGGCTTGATCCTAGTTTAACTTCAATTATATGTTCAATTCTTCTTTGAGGCGGTAACTCCATGGGAAGTTCTTGAAATACCTTCTTGTGTTTTTGAATTATATCTTGGACGTCTGATGTTCTGGAGTCATCATGTTCTGATTCTTGTATTTCTATGTTGTGGCATTGGATGAAGTATGCAGTTTCTCCTTTTTGGATCATTTTTTCTATTTGTTGTGACAACACAACCTGTGTTTGTGGAGGTTGAAAACCATATAATTTATAAATTTTCCCTTGCCACTTGAATTGGATGAAATTTTTTTGGTGATTGACTGAGTATGTGCCCAAGGTTTGTAACCATTGGACTCCTAAAACCACATCTACTCCTCCCAAAGGGACAGTGTACAGTTCTGATTCCAAATTAAAATCTTGGATTTGGAGTTTCACCTTACGCCATTTTCCAACATTTCCAATTTTTTGCCGTCTGCAACCATTACTTTCATGTCTGGGACTGGATGTACAAATAATTTGAGTTTCCTTGCAATCTTGATATCTAGTAAATTGTGGGTACTTCAAGTGTCGATTAGTATGGTGACATTGTCATTTTTAATATGTCCTTTTAATTTAAGAGTGTGTGGTTGGGTAATGCATGTGATGGTTGCGAGCGATATTCTTGGTGTGTTGTCTTCTATTAGCTCTGAAGTGTCATTTTGGAAATTTTACATTTCTTCATTTATTGATTTTGCTAAGTCTGATTCGTCATCTTTTTTTGCTTCACAAGTGTACAATTTTTTTGAGTTATCTTCGATCTGGCACCTATGTCTTGGGTCCCATTTCTCTCCACATCATTTACATTTTCCTTATTTTATCCTTTGGGACTCTAAATTTATTCTTATAACTTCACGTAGATTGGGTGGTATGTATTTTTCATTTCCTATGGTCCGAGGTACACTCCTTCTTGAGTAAACTTTGTTAAATCTTGACTAGCCTTCTAGTTTTTCTTCTGTAGCTTTTGCCTTGTGTATTGTTATTTCTACCATAATAACCTCATGTAATCTTAACTCCTCTTGGATATGTGGTTTGAGACCACCTATGTAAGAATGGAGTAATTGATCATCAGATAATCCAAATACTTGAGTGGCTAGAGATTCCCATAGATGCATAAATTCATATATGTTTCTTTTTTGTTGTAATATGGTGAGTTTTCAAAAAAAAAAAAAATTCCAAGATGCTCTGGAATCTTTAAAAACAAATTATTTTTAAAATAATTCCAATTATATGACTGAATTCTTCCTTTCCACCATAGATACCAATTGTATGCAGTACCTTGAGATACATGCACTGACAAATTTGGGTCATTTTGTGATGGCTATTTCGACGCTCTTGCGACGTTATGTCGTGGATATTGCGATGAATCTTGAGTCTCTGAAATGTCGTATCATGGGACATGGAAATTTCGACGAACTTGAATTAATGTCGCAAGCGCGACGACACTAGGGAACTTCTCACAATTGCGACAAAAAAATAAATACCATCGCCAATACGACAATATAAGAAAACTAAGTGAGACCAACTGTTCGTCTCAATTGCGACGAGATTTTTCGTGGTTTATATAAAAAATTCATCGCAGGATTTTTATTGTCATCGAAAGTGAGACGACAACTTTTCTTGATTTGTATAGCAAAATTGTCGTAGGAATTTTTTTATTGTCGTCGTAATTGTGAGGACAACATTTTTTTTTCATTTTTTATTGTCGTCGAAAGTGAGAAGACAACTTTTCTTGATTTCTATTGCAAATTTGTCGAAGGAATTTTTATTGTCATCGCAATTTTGATGACAACATTTTTTGTTTATATAGCGAATTCATCGCAGGAATGTCAACATTTCTTTGTTTATATAGCAAATGAATCCCAAGAATTTTATTCTCATCGCACTTGCGACGACAACATTTCTTTGTTTATATAGAAAATGTGTTGCATGAATTTTATGGTCGTTGCACTTGCGATGACAAAATTTCTTTTTTTATATAGCGAATTCGTCGCAGGTATATTAAGGTCGTCAAAATTGCGACGAAAAATATTCATTTAAAAAAAAATTGTATTATTTTGGGTGGCAATATTAATATTAATATTACCATATTAATAACTATCAATAGAAAAAATTAACATTATTTATTATTTATATTAATAACTTTTTTTGCATGGGGACTTGGTGTTTTTTCCAACAACCAAGTGACAAGATTATGCACTTTGGAAAGGATTGAAAATTTCTAAAGGTTCATGTGCTCAATCATTGGTTGTAGTGGGAGATTCAAATACAATGATTAACCATATGGAATTCACTGTGCACTAAAATAGTCTCATTCAACTTCAAGGTTGTTTTCAAGGAAACTGAGTGAATGAGACCAATTTTCAAGATGATTTGTTAGCAATGACATATGCAAGTTATGTTTTATTTGTTTCAATATTTTAAATTCACCTAGTTATTTCTAGACCTAAAGTGTTATTAAATCCTCCATAAATAAATGTGGGTCTATTCCAAAGGTCTATTCCATAGGTCTAGACCTAAAGTGTTATTAAATGAGAGGCACTATGATTCCACTATAGGGGAAGATGAAAGGGTACCTATGGGAAAATAAATCCTCTATCTCCAAGGTCATTCTCAGAACTCATATTTTTCTACAATGTGCCTTAAATGAAGCCATATACCTTCTTTGACTTATCAACCAATCCTTGAATCTATGTAAGAGGTTGGTGGGGAAATTATTTTCACATAATAATGGGAGCATGGGTTGAGTACAATCTTCATGCCATGGGAAGTGTAAGAGTCATACATTCTGCTAGTTATAGGTAATGTCATCCATCATTTCCACCAATGATATCATTTTTATTGACTCTAACATTGTGGGAAACACTCTAACATTAATTCTCTACATATTTCATGTTTTATTCTCCATTTCCAACCCATACCAATTTGGAAATTAACCAAAATCAACATCAAGAAGAGGAAAATTGTAGACTTTGGATGAAATATAGTGGTTGTAGGTGAGCATATAGGATAGGGAAGATAACAATTCATCATTCACTATACATTATATACTCTTTATATCCTTGAGAGACAAATATAGTTCTTTTAGGAAATTCTTAGAAAGAATACAATAGATCAAGCTCTTTCTATCCACACTAAAGATAACTAGAGAGAATAATATATCTAAGGGACCATGAAGTACATAAAGTGAATATATTCCTTATGTTGCATGTTGTAGTGGAAGAGAGTTCCTTATCTATCGCAGGATGAATCAAATTCTTGTAATGCTTTGTGTTGAGAAGGTTAGGTAAGAATGTGAGTAGAACGGCTGGGATGAGAAATATAGAATCTTATTGCTTGGTTTTTTCACCATGGTGGCCTCATAGCCTAGGTTGTGGTGGTATCTACACTAGATGGTTGTGGTTCAATGCAAATTTTCTCTTACATGACCAATCTCTTGGACCAATTTTTGTTAAAAGATAAGTCTCATTTTTTTGTTTATGAATATGCAAAATTACTATTACTCCCAGTCATAAACAAATTATGTGTTATGCATGCTATGTGTCATTTTTTTTTCCAATTTTGAATTTAAGTATACAAAGAAATGAAGGAAAATTTTGTGATGCAAGAGAAGAAAATGATTTATACCTT
Organism: Picea engelmannii; assembly: GCA_009831015.1. Taxonomy (NCBI): domain Eukaryota; kingdom Viridiplantae; phylum Streptophyta; class Pinopsida; order Pinales; family Pinaceae; genus Picea; species Picea engelmannii. The sequence goes on along the minus strand of ML776556.1, from coordinate 752,286 downwards.
TTCAGAAATGTGTTTTGGATCGTGGAGGTGACCACCCTTCAAACCTGCATTTTTCAAAGACATTAAAAGGTTAAATGACTGAATAATAGATACAAATCTATGAGTAAATAATGATGTACAAGTGCAAAGGAAGGCTACTAGGTGGGATTGAAACAAGAGAACTCTTAGCTCACACATACACAATACATTGTTGAAATTACTAAGACAACTAAGAGGGGGGGGGTGAATCAGTTGTTATTGTGCTTAAACAATTTTAAGTCTATTAATAAATTATTAATATTTCTTCAAGTGATCATCAACATTATACAGTGTATGGACAATAAAATAATGAGCATCATAAGATATACATAGAGACAGATTTTCACGAGGAAACCCATAAAGGGAGAAGACCTCTTCTTCTTCGAAATGATAGGCAATCTTTTAAGTTTTGTACATCATATATAATTGAGCACCAACTCAATGTGAGGCTACAAACTCTATTTTGCAAGCTGCAACTTGTTGAGAGCACCAACTCTCTGTTTTCTCTAACACCCACTAGAAGGAAGCACCAACTCCCTGGTTTCTCTAGCACCAACTAGAAGGAAGCACCAACTCCCTGGTTTCTCTAGAACCAACTAGAGGGAAGCTACAACTCCCTGTGTTCAAGCACCCACTTGAACCTTTGAGGACACCAGTCCTCCCTAGAACCTCCCAACCTCCCTGAAATATGAATATGAAATACTGAAACCAATTACAGTGATATAGTGTTCAATAACAGCTTACCAGTCTCATCACCGTTCTGCAAGATTTTGCTACTCAGTCTTCCTCACTCTCTTCCAGCATGCATTTTCTGCCCATTCTATTCTTCTGCCTTTTGTTCTCTCTGTGACATTCCCATTCAATGCACCTTTTGTTTCCTATCCATTTCAGCTGCTGCACCACCTCTTTACTTCCTCACACATGCATTACCTCACCTCAACAACAACTGCAACTCCAACCGCAACCGCAACTCTTCTCTGTATAGTGTACTTATAGCTTATGTGCTACTTATGCATGCAATGTGCACAATCCCTCTACCTACTCACACCACATTCATCTCCTCCACATGTTGAGTGCTTTGTCTGATCATCATGGTAACCCTTCAACTTCTCTGGCAGTTTTCCCACGCGTTCAACATCACTGGATGTCATGCCGATATTCCTCAGCCTCTCTGGCAGTCGAGACTCTTCATATTCTCTGGCATAGTTGAGCTTATACTTTCTATTTTCAGCTACAGACTTCAATCCCCTTCCATCTGTCAATCGCTTGTATCAATATTCCTCAATCCACTGGAAGATGCCTTGAGACTCTTCATCTTCTTTGGCGATCACACTGAGTCCTCTGGAAGAGACCATCATTTGTCTCTAGTTGTTATACTTAGAAGTGCAACAATAGACCTGCGATCTTATTCAACTTCACCTGCACCGTTGGATTGAATTCATAGAATCTTGCATTTATTTTGCCATTTCTCATTTCGGCATTTCGACATTCCTATGGTGAATCTTAGCACCTTTAGCTTCTTCCTCCATCTTCCATCGATGTGCCCAATGGCTGTGACCATGCGCTTATCCATAAATCACTTTCACAATTTTTCATTTCGTGAATCTAGAGATGAGGCATCTCGACTCTCCAAGTCGCGATCCCCGAAACCCCGAAATGGAGATTTTCTAGATTGACTCCTTCCCTTCTCGTGACCACTGGCGGTGACCACAGGCTGTGCCAAAAAGGCGCTTCATATTTCACGAGTTTATAAACTTCATTGAGTCTGATCGACGGTTGAAATATCCATAGATCCAACGGTCCAGATCTTATCGTGATCTCGCATCTCGCGAGTTTCCACACCATGCTCTGTTGACTCCAAGTCAGCGAAATTCCAATAGCTTGCCACTTGTCTTATGATTTGACGGTACAGATTAGATCTTGAATCAATGGCTCCAATCATATCACGATTTCACATATCGTGAATCTGGAGATGAGGCATCTCGACTCTCCAAGTCGCGATCCACGAAACTCCGAAATGGAGTCGGATCAACGGTCTAGATCACACCTTGATTTGATGGCTGCGATTAAATCGTGATTTCGCATATCGCAATTATGGAGATGAGGCATATCGACTCTCCAAGTCGCGATCCACGAAACTCCGAAATGGAGTTGGATAAATGGTCCATATCACACCTTGATTTGATGGCTGCGATTAAATCGTGATTTCGTATATCACGATTATGGAGATGAGGCATCTCGACTCTCCAAGTCATGATCCACGAAACTCTGAAATGAAGTTGGATCGACGGTCCAGATCACACCTTGATCTAAAAGCTGCGATTAAATCACGATTTCGCATATCGCAATTCGGAAGATGAGAGGTTGGATCATTTCATACTTTTGAATTTCCAGTCAGCGAAATGTTGATCTATGTCCACATGTCATGCCCGAAGATGGACGGTCCTCCTTCTTTTGGGATTTTGTATGCCTGTTTCTCCTTACACTTTAATGAACATGCAGGTTCTTCATGATCCAACGATGGTTGAGTATGGTGCTCATATTTGACGCCTGAGATCTATCCTCCTCTTTTGCGCATTCTTCTTGTCTACTAACAGATCTGATGGTCCTCCTTCTTTCGGGAATTTTGAATGGGATCCAATGATCATAAATGCTTCTCCTCCTGAGATTACTTTGTTCTGCTTACTCTGATCTTGCCATCGATGATCTTCCAACAATCCTTTTCACTATCTCTTCTGATCTTATTCGAATCTTCTCTGTAGCATCTTCTCATAATTCCCATCTATTACATACTTTTTGAACTCATGCCATCTTCATTGTTGTACTTTCCATCAATGACAAGCATACACGCATGCACTATCTGTTAAATATTTTCCAACATTCTCCCCCTTTGGCATTGATGGCAACCACTGTAACTTTCCTGTAGCATCCTTGAAATCACATCCTGAAATAAATTACCACACTTTGTCCCCCTTTGACATCAATGTCAAAGAAGAAACACGCTCCCCCTGAGCTGTTGCAGTACATACTCCCCCTGTCAACTAGAAGCATCTTAGAAATACACCAGATATTCAATAAGTACTCCCCCTGACCAAGTGAACAGATTAGACACAAGAAATTATAACCCCCAAATTGTGATGAAGATATCCAAAAGGGGTTGCTGCTAATGGTTTATTTAAGATATCAACAATCTGTTCTGTAGAAGGAATATAACTCAGCTGAACAATTTTGTTGGGAACTTGTTCTCTGAGAAAATGGTACTTTATTGGAATATCCTTAGTCTTGGAATGAAGAATAGGATTTTTAGAGACACTAATAGCACTGGTGTTATCACAGTGAATTGGAATGGGTTAAGTGTAAGTCACCTTCAAATCTGCAAGAGTTTGAATCATCCACAAAATTTGTGTGCAACAAGTAGCAACAGCAATGTATTATGCCTCTGTAGTTGACAATGAAATGGATCCTTGTTTTTTGCTAAGCCATGCTACTAATGAGTCACCCATGAAGAATGCTCCTCCATTGGTGCTTTTTCTCTCATCAACACAGTTTGCCCAATCTGCATCTGAATAAGTAGTTAACTGGAAATTCTGATTTATGGGATGCCACAGACCATAAGTCATTGTTCCCTTCAAGTATTTGAATATCCTTTTGACAACTACCAAATGACTTTGTTTAGGAGCAGACTGATAACGACCTACCATTCCAACAACTTGCATTACATCAGGACGAGATGTTGTGATGTATAGAAGACTTCCTATCATAGAGCGATATGACCTTTGATCAACATCAGGTGAGATATCATCTTTACTCAGCTTGCAACCAACCACCATAGGTGTACTAACATGAGAGGAATCCTCCATCTGAAATTTCTTTAACATCTCTTTCAAATATTTTTCTTGAGAAATAAATATTCCTGCAGAACTTTGTTTTACTTGTAAGCCAAGAAAATATGACAGTTCTCCTATCATGGACATTTCAAATTCTGTTTGCATAGAGTTAGCAAACCACTGGACAAATGATTCATTAGTACAACAGAAAATAATATCATCTACATAAACCAAAACAACTAGTAAATTATCATCTTCAGACTTAATGTAAAGGTTACTGTCAACAATACCTTTCTTGAACCCTTTTTCTTGTAAAAATTTGTCTAGACTATAATACCAAGCTCGTGGTGCTTGTTTTAGTCCATATAAGGCCTTCTTCAGCTTACAAACATAATTAGGATTATCTATCAATGAGAATCCTTCAGGTTGCTCCATATATACTTCTTCCTCTAGATCTCCATTAAGAAATGATGACTTAACATCCATCTGATAAACTTTAAAGTTTTTATGACATGAATAGGCAA
>ML776556.1:713170-732357 GCA_009831015.1 Picea engelmannii | reverse complement strand
ATATATATATATATATATATATATATATATATATATATATATATATATATATATATATATATAAATCAACATTTATGTATAATATGAGATGAAACATATTACATACCTTAGTATCTATGTCATACAAGTGTTCGACAAATTATTCATAACCTTTAAGTTCACTAGCAACAATGTAGTGGAGAGAATATTTTCTCTTGATCCTTCATAAAGTCTTTTATTTTCATTTTCTAATAGAGGTTCATCATAAATACCAACATTTTCCCCATCCTCATCTAGCCGCGAAAACAAATATTGTATCATTTGATTTTTCCCATCATCTTCTTCCATGGGATCATTAACTTGATTTGTCCCATCATATTCTTCCATGATATCCTCATTTTCTTGGTCATGATGATGTTCCTCAGCTTGTACAACATCATTTCTACTAATACTTGCTGCAATATTATGTGGAAAGTTAGAGGGCAACTCTAACTTAATAATTACAAACAATCATGCAATATATATATATATATATATATATATATAATTTGATATAAAATTGACAAAATAAAAAAAGATTATGAATATATAGCTAATTACCATGGGACGATATTCATTCGATCCACCATCAATGTGACCATATTTCCTACAATGTTTTGTAGTTGTTGCTATTAAAATTCTTACGGGACGTCTGAGGCAACATTTTTTACAAGGGCAATAACATCTACCATCACCCTTTTCACCCTCTTTACTTTTTTCCCCACCTTTAACAAAATTCTGCGACATTTTTCTGCACAAAAATACCCTTTCGGAACTGCCGTCATTATAGCAAGATTGTCACAACATCGTCAAATATTTATAGTTCAATTTTAGGTCACTATTGTCGCAATTGCGATGAACATGACTTAAATATATTTGTTTGTTTACCTATTTATTTTAGGTCATTTTTAACGGTCAATTTTAAGGTTAGGTAAGTCGTCTCTCTTGCGAAGGACAAACTAAATTCGTCTCTCTTGCGACGAACATTGACCATAATAATTTAGTCAAACTACATGCGTCGAGATAGCGACAAATACAGGGTGGATTTAGAAAAATTAAACTTTTTCTCTTGCATGTTGCGACGAAAGAGTACTTTCGTCGCAAGTGGTCTGTTACAAATTTTTCAATATGTAGTAGTGATAGATGCATATTTGAACTTTTTTTCATCGATTGTAATATTATATATATGGAAATATTCTTTATTTTTGTTAAACCAAGCCATGCATTGGTTATCACCTCCATTGTATTTTTATAGTTCAATTTTGGATTTGGGAGGATAAATTATTAAGGGTTGATGTTGTGATATAGGTTGGGAATTTGTATTGTAGGGAGGTGGCGGCGGCGGTGGTGGTGATGTGTTGGATGTGCTTGAGTCACTTGGTTGTGGTTGGGTGGCTTGTTGGTGCCCTTGGAATTTTATTTAATTTAAAATCTCATTAATATTTTCTTCCCGATGTTGTGTCATCACAACCAGACTTTGTTTCAAATCATCATTTATTTCTCGTTTAAAGTTTTCCAAACCTCGTTGTAGGTTAACCCCAAGTTATTGAAAAATATTGTCTTTAAGATCTTGTTTTATATTATCCATGCCTTTTCGTAATTCGATTTCGACTTCCGTTGAAATTTTTTCTTTAAGATTATGGGTCAACTCTTGTTTGAGTGCCTCATTGTTGAGCCTTATTTCTTCTAGTAACTCGTGAGTTTTTTGTATTGACCTTTTGAGTGATTTCCTAATGCTTTTACATTCCTAGTCTATTTTTTCCACTTGATTTTTTAATTCCGACATCTTTCTGGTGTTTAGGGGTGAGTATTTTCTGTAATTTTGACGTTGCTTGGAAGGTCCCCTTTTAATTATTTTAATTAAATAATTGTATGTAATATATATATATATATATATATATATATATATATATATATATATATATATATATATATATATATATTATATAATTAATGGGTGTAATGGGAGCATAAATCATGGAGGGAAAAAGAGTTTGAAGGAGAGGGCGAGAACTGGTGGATGAAGCGTGGGAGGATGAGGAGGGTCGAAGTGAATGGATGAGGGAAAAACGAGGAAGAGGAACGCTCTGATACCAATGTTAATAACACAAGGGGTTCTTAATGAAAAAATTCACTCTGAATCCATAATAAATATATAATAATAATTGATTGTAAAAATATGATGATATTAAAAGGATAGGGCATGCCTATATATATATGCCCTTTATGGTTTTTATGAAGAGTCGTGACTTTTTAGTAATGACCTTTTATTACATTAATGTTTAATTTACTTTATTTATTATTTTAATGTCTTTATATTATTTATTTATTGTAACATCCTCCATTCCCACTCAATCGTCAGATGTACACTCGTGCAATTGTCGACTAACTCGAATGATAACCAACAACCAAGAGGGAATAAAGAGAAAGGATGTGGTAACAATTGCAAGTGTGGGAGGAATAATAATGATCATAAACCCAAGGACAACGCTAATAATGAGAATTCAAATAATAATGCTGGTGAGGGCAAGAAAGAAAGGAGAAAGGTGAAATTTCCTTGCAAGCTTTGTACAGATGATCAACTTACCCACTTGTGCCCCAAACTTGTGGAAGCTGCGAGGATTTTATCTCTACTGCCTGTTGTGTTGACTAATCCTTTTCCACATAGTCAACACATGGCCTCGAGTACCTCGATTGCCAAAAATGCGTTGAGTGGAAGTAAAAACCTACCAGCACAAGACGGTGACCGTCTATGCATCAATATGGTTAAGTCTCATGTTAATGTAGCCACTTGGTATCATGACTACAATTCTTCATAGAATGTTCCAGGTCTAGAGTCTCCCCCTCCAATAGAGACGCCTTTATAGATTGAAAAACCATAGCCTCTGCCTTGTATTCTGAAAGGAGTGCTCAAACACTCTACGCACAACCCTAATGCTAGAGTTGCCCAGAATTATTATATTGTTGAGGATCTGGGTCAAACCCCTTGCACGGTATTGACTTTGGAGGTACTCCAGACATGTCCTTCACAAAGGAATGCCTTGTTATCCGCATTAGGATATCTAGACCCCTGTGGCTATAAGGTTATCAAGTTTCACATCAGGGATGTGAAGCCCGCTTGCCTTTCCATGTGGCATTCAAAATCCATGTGGATTACTTAAAGTATACCATCAAACATACTATTATTGGTTAAGGCGTTGCAACGTGTGTGATGTCCTTAACTTGTTGGAAATCCATTGGTTCTCCGACCCTCTCTCAATCTCCAACCATATTGACTGCTTTTGACGGTCATTCTTTCCACCCTCACGGTATTATCCCTGCCTTCCCGATCTAGTTAGGTGGGAAGACGGTGGAGGTGGATGTCGAGGTGGTTGATGCACCCCTTGACTATAACTTGTTACTATGACATAACTGGACTTATTCTATGACTACAGTCGTATCGTTTTTCTTCTGTACTTAATTTTTTCCTCATGAAGGGAAAATGATGATGATCAATTAGTTGTCCTTTGCGTACGCTAGCTCCAATGCATCTGTTGGGCCGTCGATCCCTGTGATAGAAAATTCTCAGCTGACAACTGAGAATATTGGTGTTGGAATGTATTCATCCCTTATGGGTACTTTTGATTTTGGGGCACCAATTCATCATATCTATGCCATGTCGAGTCATTCTGATTCATCATTGAGGTCTGTTCCTTTTTGCACTTCCTATTTTAATGATCCTTGGACCCTACCTTCCTCAACTGTGTCTTGTGAAGGTCAGTCACATATTGGAATGGCTATGCCACTATTGACAATAGTGATAGTGTATCAGGCTCTTCTTGACTCTTCTGTCAACCCCAATCTTGTTACCTCAAAGACATATGTGAAGGATCTTGTTCTTAAGCCCATATGGGCCACTTCATCGTATTTCTCACATGATTACCTTGATGATAATTTACCCTCGGATGAAGAAATTGTATAGGCCATGAATGGTTCTGACAGACCATGGGATGATATGCACCATCGCTCTTATTTCCTCCGAGAGCATTCTAGAATCGAACAAGATTATTTTAGGTCTACCTTGAGTGAGATAGTTGATCACGCCATAGTTCCACTTGATACACATGGTATTTATGTCGAAGGAAACATGGCGAGTATCTCCCCTACCGTCACGATCAATATCTCTCGCATTCCTGGTATGGTTGAAAATGTATATATCAATGTGGATTGCTCATCGGAATAAATTATGATCCACACCGAGCTCTTCAAAGAATTTTTCAATGTGTTTGTTTGGTCATATGAAGAGATTCCAGGAATCAACCCTCAAATTTTTGAACATGAGATTAAAACCTACTCGGATGCTAAACCTGTTCGACAACGACTTAGAGATGCCAATCCTAGGAAGGCCCCCTACTATTAAGGTAGAGGTGGTGAAACTTCTTAATTTTGGCTTCATCTACTTGGTTTCCTTGACTGAATGGGTATATATTCCCATTCACATGAATAAGAAGCAAGGAACCATCCATGTGTGCATGGATTTTAGAGACCTGGATAAGGCCTGTCCTAAAGATAACTTCTCGAAAAATTTCATTGATCATATTCTCGATGAATGTGCGGGAAGCGAGGTTTTTTCTTTTATAGACGAATTTTTAGGATACAACCAAATTCATATTAAACTCGAGGATCAACATAAGATGTCATTTATTTGTCCTTGGGGTACATTCACATACCGAAAAATTCCTTTCAGCCTTAAAAATGCCGGAGCAACCTTCCAACAAGCTATGACGTTCGTTTTTCATGATCTCGAGCATATAGTCGAAGCTTATCTTGATGATCTCACTTCTCACTCTCGCAAGATAGTAGACCACTCTATCCACCTTCGACTAGTTTTTGAAAGATGTACTATTATCGCATCTATTTGAACCCTCATAAGTTCATATTTTCTGTTAGGTCAGGTCATCTGTTAGGATTCTTAGTCTCTGAGACTGGGATCATGCTTGCAGTATTGAGCCTATTTTTCGGTTCTCTCTTTCACATTATAATCCTATCACCTTAGTAGTTTTCATCATCATCCAAGAAGAGCCTTGTTTATATCCTTTGAAACTTGACAATACCCCAAGAGGAAACATTCCCCCGAGTGTCCATATCCTGCATGCACCTCCTTGCATTGAGCATAGGAATGTTCCACTGTTGGAACTAGTTGCTTACTCATGACACCAGTTTCCTCCTCTATATCATAACATTCATTTGACTATGAAAAAACAAAAAAAGACAGGTGGGAAAAGAATATTATCTTATGTTGGAAGCAGTCATGTCTCCTTTGAACAAAGCACCAACTTTTGAGTCTACTTGTCATCAAAATTTTGGGTGTAGCATGACCTTAGGAAGTTGAGCTCGTTACTTAGAGTTTACTCCCCCAACTGGTTACTCTTCCAGTCCCTATGGAGAGTTTGATTGGTGCCTCCTGCATCACAAAGTTTCATCATTGAGTGTATGTTTCCAGAGTCATCCATATGTTTCATGCTCTTGTTCAAAGGATGTCCATCAGTCTGTGTTGACCATTTCTCAGAACTCTTGAATTTTTATGTCAACCATACCCTCAGTGTGTCTCAAGGTTACATGAATTTGTAGTCCTACCATGCACCCTGGTCATATTTTCCTTATAGGTAGGTAACCTTGAACCCAACAGTCAACTTCTCCTCATTGGTTGCTGACTGGGGGGTTTCCCTTGTGTTCGACTAAAATAAATCTATTCACACATTAGGATTCATGTAGTGTCTTGGATGCCATTAGCCTTATTGGTAGTTTCCTCTCCTTTGTCGCAAATTTTCCTCATTGGTTGTTATTAAGAGGGTCTTTTTCGTGCACTACTTGCATCTGGTGCATGTAGAAGATGCACAGGGTCGTTGGTTCATGAACATGTTCTTCGTCTGAGTTCCTCCAAATCATCAAGCTCTTTATTTATACCTCGTGATGATGATGAGAGATGCCTTAATGCTCTCCTTTCAACAAGTCTCATTCCATTGAATTCAGCCCATCTATTATGGAAACAAGAACTAGAGTCCTATGAGTACCTAGAGGCTTGTAGTCATCAGTGGTAGGTTCTCTCACCATTGACAATTGGAAATACATCAATGTATCCTGATCGATGGATTCTTCAAGTGTTCGAACTCAACACATTTATTCACACTTGCAAGAATGTACTTGGTGCCTTGATACCTACTTTCATTATCAGTAGGTTGTCTCGTGTTTGTTAACGGTATACCTTAATGACTGGTAATGAAACAAAGCATCATTGTGTTCGAACTCAACTCCTTTATTCACATGATGTAGACTTGCACCTTTGGCAGATTGTGTAGAAGACTTGAAGACATCAATGCATAGTCACATGTTTCCTGAGTTTTTGCTATCATTCATTGGACCAATACCTATATGACTTCAGTGATCATGGGAGATCATATTGTACTCCATTGCATATAGGAATATTCAAAATTCTTTTGAGACTGGGTTTCACTGGGCCTTGTTCGTGACTATGACAACCTATGGCATGTGTCTCCTTTTGCATTAGATATTCATGGCCATGAACAACTGTTTGGTATATTTTCACATGGATCTGCAGTGTAATTAAAATTGGCAGCCATGTGCACAAAGTCATTATGGATTTTTATATTCTTATGAAATACTAGTTCATCCAGTTGGGTCTCCATTACTCCACTTCTAGAAATTATAATGTATTTCAGCCATCACAGATACTCCTCTAACCTCACACATTAGGGGGCATATTTTATAGAAAGATTCGCCTCACCCCGTGAAACTTGCTCAGAAGGCCTTTTCCATTTCCCTATGCAGACTTGAAGTCCCCTTTTGCAGTTCCCAAAGATAAAAAATGTATTTTTCCACATATACATACCCTAATAACTATACACCATGTGTATACACATGTTGCACCATTACAACCCATGTACATTGGGTTTTGTGCTCAAAATTAAAAAATGGTGTCGGGTTTCCATGTCATGTCAGGAGATCCATGATCCTTGACCTTCCATATACACATTCCAACTCGAACCTTCAGTTCCATTTGAAGGCTATAAATGGGCCATATCCAAGCTATGGAAAGGAGAAGAAGAATTCAACTTTGAGATCAAAGTTACTCTGGAGAAATTATTCACTTCATATTGAGTCTGCATCCCTTTGTCCTTTTAAGTATGAACACATTGTTCAACGCCCAAGCTCTTCCCTATTTGATGGTGTTGGCCCTTGACCAAGTTTTGGGAGATCCTTGGTCAAGTTTGACCTATTTTTGGACTTCGACAGCCTGTAGAAGACGAAGAAGAGATCGCGGGATCTCAGCCACTTTTTGGGTCCTTTTTGGGTTTTGGGGTTATGTAATGGGAATGGGATGTCGAGCCATGGGTTTAACCATGTTTAGGCATATTTTGTAAAGTATAAATAAGTAGCTAGGTGATGTAAATAGCAAGGCCAATAATCTAAGTGCTAAGTGAAAGTATGGTTTGTAGATGCTCTATGCATATTGTGAGAAACTTGTAGAGCTAAGTGCAAGTGGTTGTAACAGATTGTGAAAGGCTTTGTGCTAGACCTAGCTCGGGGAAGGAGGATCTGGCGAGTTGCACGCAGATCTCCTATCCTATGCAGAGTAGGGTTTTCGTGGCTCTGTGCATGTAGATGAGTGATCGAAGCTAATAAATAAGAAGAGTTGGTGGACGTAGCCCCGGGGAGGGGGTGAACCATGTAAATACTGTGTTATTCTTCTCTTTGTGATGGTCTTATGTGTTTATGTATTTCTTTATCTGCTAAGTGCTTGATATAGATAGATAGATAGATAGATAGATAGATAGATCTGTTTATGCTCTATTCTTATGATGACCCTAGATGCTAGATATGACCTATGTGAACCTGCTTAGTGCTCGAATATGCTAGATCTAATATATTTGTTTATGCTAAGTGCTTAGATACCTTAGATTTGGGTGAATGCTGTGATGTTTTGTTTTATCTGTGAAGTAGATATTGGTTAAATAAGGATGAACTGGTGGTGCTAAGTGATCTATTAAGTATTATAATCACAGATCTGTGTTCCAATTAAGGTTAGAGACACCTGAGTCCTGCAACCACCCCTGCCTCTACCTCGAGTGAGACTTCATCTGCTTCACAGGTGTTTCCGAAAGGGATGATAGTTAGGGTTTTGTTGGTGCACTGTTGTAGCGTTGAACCCTGGGTCTACCCCTATGCCAACATATGGAGAACCTCATTGTCTCTCTTATATGAGCTTGCCTTTGGTGGAGGATTGAAGTGGTGGAGGCCCATCTAGAAGGGACTTAGTTTCTAGGTTATGAACATGCCAACACGAAAGTTTTTCATTCATACACTTATGTTGATTACATTTGAATAGAAATACTCTTTTCTCGTCCAATTAATGTATCGCAAATATATGAATTATTATTCCATGGGCGTATTTGTTATGAATATTGATGAATTATGCTATTATATGTGCTAACTTTATATATTATCACCATATTCTTGTGTATCTTGGTTGTTGAGGACAATTTGCAAGCGTATTTATTTGAGTCAAGTGCTCAACGGTGGACTTCATTGAACGTCTGGATGACGTAGGCTCTTTATCTTGTCTTGTTAGCATATTTGTTTATATAGAATACTTGAGATTAGAGTTGATTTATGCAGTCATTTCCATCTGTTGTGGTTTACCCCATGTCATAGAGTGATTTTCCTCATAACAAATGGAAGTTAATGGGCTTGGAAAAAATGCATTACATACGAACGTACCACACAAACCTCTACAAAGGCACCAATGAATGAGACACTACGACCCCTTGTATGTCATGATCCCTATGCCCATTAAGTCTTGACCCCAACCACTTCATATAATTTACATGACTTAGAGAGGGATCTATTGGAAACTCTCCTTGACCTATGGAAAGATCTACCCAATAGGACACCTCGTCAACCCTCCCATATTCAAAGCTTGACAAGTCGCATAATGTCTTTGAGAAATTAATTGTTTGATATAGTGATATTTGATGCACATGCTTAGGTGGCTCATTTATTGATTGGATTCACTTATCTTGATGTTATGAATTGAGATCCTTGGAGGGCGTTCTCATTTGTCTTTGTAGGATCTAGTTGGTGGACAATTTTGGGAGAACAAGCCTAGCTTTGGCTTCCATGAAACTGCAAACCCACAGGTTGGACGCCAAGGGCCCACATATCGGATGAGAAAGATCAGACTTGGAATGCCTTGAAGATGACTTTGACAACATAGCCTATCCTCCACATGCCAAACTCTTTGACTAGGAGAGGAAAAACATCACTCCTAGAGGCATGACGTCACCTAGGGGGGTTAGGGCTTGGTGGTGAGGTGCCACTCATTGAAGCATGGAAGTTTTGAGGAGAAGGAGGTATTCACGATGAGGATATTGTCTATATTGTTGACATGTGACCTTTGGAGGCCTTCCCATGCTTCTCCAACACCAACGACTTCTTCTGAGTGGAAAAACGTCCCCTAAAGGGGAGACATCCATGTAAAATTAGGGTTTTATTTTTGCAAAAGTGAAACTTTAAACGAATTGTTTAATATTATTTTGTTAAAGGGGGTAAGATTTGGGTTGTTTTCCCCTAGAATTGTAGTTTACCCCTTAATTTATGGACAAGTCACCTTGGTGACATTTTGTATAAATAAGAGATCATAATATCTCATTTGAACATAAATATCCCTCTCGTGAGAAGTATTGGTATGAAATTTTCGCTACCTTTGGAAAAATTGTCTCTCTTGGTTCTTGTTTATGGTTATATCTTGATGTTATGGTTGATGGAAGTGATTTTATATCCTTGGAAGGCTTATCTCTTGCTATTGTGGTGGATTATCTTGGAATATTTCCTTGAATTGGCATGGTCTTTACTTTCATGCTATCATTTGTTTCAATTCAAGGTTATTTTGCTAGGAGATAGGTGGGAAGTATAAGGGAATACACCCCCACCATATTCTTCATCATTTTATGCTTCATGTTATTGGTTAAACAAGGGTTTTCTAAGAGAAGTATAAGGGCATACACCCTCTTAGCTTAAACCATATCTAGAGAAACTTTCCTTGGAGAGTAAGAGGGTTTACACCCCCAAGGAGGTAGATTCTCTAGATCTTTATTTGCATGACCCCATTAACCCAATTATTAAGAGCACTAGTAATTTATTATTGCATTGGAGAAATAAATCACTGGCTTGGGAAACATAATTTTTTATCTTTTGAAAGATCTCTTGCTTGGAGTTGGTTTACCACATTGAGAGGAATATTCCTCTACTAGGGAGTCCCATCTCTCCCACTACTTTACTTGTTGTTACAAACACTAACCTACAACCATTAGGGCTGATATAACCTAGATAAACTACTAACCATAACTGTACTATTCCAGATATAAAATAGTATGCAGAACATAAATAATTAGCTAGAAATGGAAGATGAACAACGATATAACTAGAACAACACCACAATAATACCAAAATAATACCATAATAACACCAAAAAGAGCAGTTTGATTACTGAGAGAAATATTCACTTGCCTCTTCGAGGGTGCAACCTCCAGAAGAGAAGATCTCTATTACAATAATATCCAAGACAAAACTTATCATACCCTCTACTCCTATTTATACTAAATATGTCTATCCAAAAGAACAATCTAGAGGAAGATCCTTCTAGAAGCAAAAGATTCTATTAGGTCTTCTTACATTTGACTTATTCTTCCTTATTGCTAGGCATTATCAATATTGACCTTTATTACATGGAAATATGTTATTCTACCTATGTGAGGGGTTAGGTCCCTAACATGTCCTCCCCCTTAAAAACAACTTTTTCCTCAAGGCTTGAGATAAGGAGATTGCTGCAGAATGGTAGCTGGTTCCCAAGTGGCATCTGCTGGAGTTGTATCTTTCCAATGGAATAACACTTCCTTGATGGTGTGATGACAAGACGACACTCATGATGGTCCAAAAATGCTTGTGGTTGTAGAAAAATGGAGCCTTATTTTTCCAACTCCGGAAGGTTGGTTTGAGTTTGAGACTTAGTTCCAATCACCATCTTTAAGAAGGAAACATGAAAAATGGGATGGAGCTTAGAATGAATGGGAAAATATAACTAATAGGCCACCTATACCACATGCTTGAGAATGGTATAAGGACCATAAAATTTGGGCGTGAGTTTCTGACAATGGTCGGCCTTGAGGGAATTTTTCTTGTAAGGTTGCAGTCGAAGAAACACCCATATCCTTCTGCAAATTGACATTCAGAGCAACCTTGATCTGCTTGGTGCTTCATGTGATTCTGGGCCATGACCAAATTCTCTTTGAGGGTATGGAGAATAGCCTCTCGAATTGTAAGTGTTTGGTTAACCGCCTGGACCTTTGAGACACCTGAAAAGTAAGAGAGAACTAAAAGTGGCTTTTTTCCATATACCACTTGAAAAGGAGTCATGTGGGTAGTTATATGGTAACAAGTGTTGTACCACCATTCATCTAGTGGTAACCATTGAGCCCAATGATTTTTCCTTTCTGATGCAAAACACCTCAAATATATTTCCAAACACTTGTTGACAACTTCAGTTTGACAATCAGTCTTGGGATGATAAGTTGTGTTGATATGCAATTGGGTTCCTTGCAGCTTGAACAATTCTTGCCAAAAATTGTTGGTGAAAGTTAGGTCGCGATAAAAAATAGTAGAATGAGGCATGCCATGAAGATTGAAGACCTGAACCATGAAAATTTGAGCCATAATGGATGTTGTAAATGGGTGTTGAAGAGCACAGAAATGATCATACCTGGAAAGATGATCAACTACCACCATGATGACTAATTTATTGCTCGATTTCGGTAAGCCTACAATAAAATCCATAGAGATATCCCTCCAAATAGCGGGTGGAATCAGAAGTGGTTGTAGTGTGTTAGGAGCTTTGAATATTTCACCCTTGTTACATTGACAAACATCACATTCAACCACAAAATTGTGAACATCTTGTTTCATACCATCACAAGAAAAAGAACGTTTGACCCGGTCATAGGTTTTGGTAAACCCTGAGTGACTAGCGGTGGGTGTAGCATGAAGCTTAGAAAGTACTGTGGATTTAAGTTTTGATTGTTTAATTAAATACAAATAGCCTTTATATCGAAGCACATCATTGAGCCAAGAGTACCCTGGGGAAACTGGAGAATTGAAATGCAATTGTTGTATCAGATGCGAACTTTTGGGATCATGTAGCCATTCCCGGTGAACAACTTGGAGCCAATATGGTACAATGAAGGAGAGAGAGAAAATGGACCCTTCATCTTCATATTTTTTGGAAAGTGCATCAACAACCACATTGTCTTTTCCTTTCTTGTAAATGATCTCATAATCATATCCAAAGAGCTTAGTCACCCATTTGTGTTGCTCTAGGGAGGAAAGGCATTCTTCCAGAAAATACTTGAGGCTTTGATGATCTGTATTAATTTGGAAGCGTTACCCCAATAGATAAGGGCGCCAAAGATCCATGGCATGCAAAATAGCCAACATTTCCTTTTCATAGATTGATTTTCCCAAATGTCTCTCTGACAATTGTTTGGTGGTAAAGGCCAAAGGCCGACCCTCTTGCATAAGGACCGCTCCAATTCCTTTCTCGGAAGAATCACATTCTAAGACAAAGGTCTTTGTGAAATCAAGAAGGGCTTGGATTGGAGTGGTGCACATGGCCATCTTCAAGGTTTGAAAATCCTGAGCAGCTATTGGAGTCCAAGTGAAAGAATTCTTTTTAAGGAGAGCAGTGAGAGATGCCACAATATTTCCATAATTCTTAACAAACTTGCAATAATAACCTGTTAAACCCATAAATCCACACAAGATTTTGAGATTGTTTGGGTGAGGCCAATCTTGCATAGTTTCAATATTTGTAGGATCCACCCTGACACCGGCCTTGCCAACAAGATGACCCAAGTACTCGACTTTTGAGGCACCAAAAACACATTTAGATTGTTTGAGGAAAAGTTGGTGTTGAGAGAGTAGATGGAGAAATCAATCCACATGAGCAATATGAGTTGTCCAGGTTTTACTATATATGAGGATATCATCAAAGAAAACTAAGACAAAATGACAGAGAAAAGGATGGAAGACATGATTCATGAGGCTTTGGAAGATGGAGGGAGAATTACACAAGACAAAGGGCATGACCAAAAACTCATAGTGGCCCACATGAGTTTGAAATGTAGTCTTAGGAATGTATGCCTCGTTCATATGTATCTGGTGGTAGCTAGAATGAAGATCAAGTTTAGTAAAGAACTGGGTGCCACTCAATTCATCCAAGAGGTCATCAATGGCATGAATGAGAAATTAGTCTTTAATGGTGAGTTTGTTGAGGGCGCGGAAGTCAGGGCACATGCACCAAGAACCTTATTTATTAAGGACCATGACCACAGGAGAAGAGTAGGGGCTAGTATTAGGGCGAATAACACCTATGTTGAGCTATTCTTGAACAATTTCTCAATTTCATTTTTTTGGGAAAAGGGATGACGATAGGGACAAATATTGGGAGGAAGGCTTCTGGGGACTAGGGGAATGGAATGATCATGAACACAACGGGAAGGAGGGGGTCCCTAGGGAGTGGAAAAAACCACTTGATGTTTAGAGAGGATGGATTCGAAGTCCTACGGAACAGAGGGTGTCTCAGTGGCTTGAATGGCATGGAATTGTGCAATAATGCTAGAATGACCTTTTTTTAGCATCTTTTCCATGCGATGGGAACTGATGATATCCAGGGAACCGACGATGATGCCTTGGAACTTATATTGTTGGCCCTTCTGGTCAAATTGCATGGTTAATTCCTTAAAATACATGAGAATGGGACCCAAAGTCCTTAGCCATTCTGCACCCAACACAATGTCACAACCACCCATGTCGATAGAGAACATATGAGATTTCACGTGGTACTGACCAATTTGGAGACACACATTTTCACAACGCCCTCCAAATTTCATGGACCTTCCATTGGCAATCATGATTTGAAAATTATTGATGGTACAAATATAGCAATTAGTTTCTTGGGCAATGCGGTGATGAATAAAATTATGGGTGCCTCCACTATCAATAAGAATGATGACCTTCCTATGCTTGAGGGTTTGGCGAGCAGAGAATGTTAAGCCCTAAATAATGGATTATTACCCCTTAATTGGGGCATATTACATTAGTAATGTTATTTCATTTATGTCGGCTTAGTTGTAATTATACCTCCTAGTCTCCTATATATACAAAGGATAAATTTTCATTTGGAATCATCTGGTAATTGTACATTTATGTGGGAATAAGGAGGTTTCCCACTTGAAGAGGCTTATTATCTGAATTTATCTCTTTTTCAAGGCATTGAGTACTTATTCTGAGGTTTTTCTATGCTATATTGATATTTGGTTCTTAACATATGGTATCAGAGCTCAAGGTCTTGGGGTTTCGCTGCTACATCCGAGACACATTGGAATTTTTTCTATAACTTTTTTTATACAACGTTTTAGAAGGAATGGCTTGGAGCATATTTATTATATGGATCAAGGTACATTGGGTTAAAATTTAATCTCATGAGGCCTTATAATTTTGGAGATACAACCTGTGCAAGATAGGGTTCTGGAATCATCCTAAATTGAGTCATTGCATAATTTTAGCTATAAATTGTTTTATGTAATGTTTCAGACCCTGAACTCCATAGGATATTCACAGAATTAGTAAGGTAGTTGTGGTAAAAATTTGAGCTTCTGGGTCATCTTACATTTGTAGATACACCCTGTGAAGATAGGGTATCTGACTAGTCTCAAGAAGGTGTTCGAGGTAAAACAATCACAACTTCTTCCTAGAATATCCAAATTGAGTGAGATTGGTTGCATTGGATAGTGGATAGTCTTTAGTAATTCTGGTATGAGTTTCAGAATTTAATATCAATTATTTTATGTGGGGAACGCTATACACATGATATCTCCTGGAAAGGACAAAAATCAACAAGTTGTGGGGAAATTACCGTAAATTCCACTTGGCACATCCAATTTTGATCAGAAATGTGGCATTGCAGAGAAGAAATAATAGATAACTACAAAAAATAAAGTTTCATACCCAAAAGGGCCAAACCTTTTGAGATAAAGCAGAAGAAATATTGTCTAGCAGAACCACCTCAAAATAAAGGTTCAAAAGTGATACTTGGCCAACATGCCACCCAAAAAGGGAACTTTTACACCAAATAAGCCTCCAGACAATCCTACATGGAATCTTGATGAAGGTGAAGAAATGTGTAGGGACATAAATGATTTACAAAAGAAAACAGTAACAAAATATGAACTACAAGAGATGATGGAGGGGTTAAAAGAGGAGATCATGGAAGGATTCAAAAAATTCATAATAGAGAGGACACCTGAAAGTGAAAATGTATCCCATGAAATTCATGATGAGGACACAAAGAAGATGAATAAAGAATGGAGAAACTCCAACTTTGGTTTGAAGACAAACCACGTTCCTAAGATCGATATGAGGAAGTTTGATGGGAAGGACCCAATCACATGGATACTTCAGATGGAGCAATTCTTTGATCTACATAATGTGCCACATACACAAAAGGTACAAATTGATTCTTTATATTTAGAACCCAATCAATTTGTATGGTATCAATGGCTTTGTTCTCGCAAATCACTCGTCACTTGGACAATTTTCATGGAATAAATGATAACACACTATGAGGATACAAGGAGCAATACCTTCTTTAGCCAATTGATAGATCTCAAGCAAAAGGGTTCAGTTACAGAGCACATTGACAACTTCCAAAGATTGAATATAAAGGTAACAAATATTCCATATGAGCACTTGATTGATGTATTCATAGGAAATTTAAAGGATAACATTCAACATGAGGTTCTCCTTTGGGAACCCAAATCATTGGAGAATGCATTTAGGGTGGAAATAAATGTTAAAAGTAAAAATATGGCTATGGCTACTAGAAGGACCAATCCTAACAACTATAGAGAGAATAATGCTCCTTCTTCTAAAACACCTCAACCTACAAGGTCGACACCTCAACAATTGGAGGAAAGAAAAGAAAAAGGTTTATGCTTTAATTGTGACAACAAGTACAGTAAGGGACATAAGTGTGGTGAGAAGAAATGATTATACATAGATTGTGAAGAGGAAGAAGAACACGAACAAGAACCATCTCAAGATGAAAACATAGAAGCAATTTTGTCTGAAGAGTTGACTCCCACGATATCGTGTAATGCATTGGCTGGAATTAACACTCCTCAAACCCTCAAGATCGAAGGATATATCAAAAAGAAAAAGGTAATAGTCCTAATTGATTCTGGCAGTACTCATAATTTCATTCACTATAAATTAGACAAACCTCTCAATTGCTTTGTATATCCAATGCCAGAGTTTCAAGTAATGATTGCAGATGGAGGAACTATAAATTTCTCAGGAAAATGCAATAAGATCAATCTTACTATGGGGGACTATGTAATGAATAGTCCAATTATTTCTCTACCCATGGGTGGTGCTGATGTTGTACTAGGAATCCAATGGTTGCAATCATTAGGAACAATGGATTTTAATTTTCAAGAAATTTTCATGAAATTTTCATTGGAAGGAAAACAAATTGAGTTAAGAGGTATCACAGGGAAACCCAATAAGGTGATAAGATCTAACGGCATGAAAAAATTATTGAAAAAGGGGCATCAAGGTTTTATTTCACAACTATGCTCACTAGATGTTCAAACATCTAAGCCATCTATTCCTCTAGATCTCCAATGGATCATTGATAAGAATTCCAAAGTATTTGAAGATATTCTCAAAGGTCTTCCACCCACTCGAAATCATGATCATGATATTCACCTAATTCCTGGCAGTGCTCCTCCTAACATCAGGCCATACATATACCCTTATGCCCAGAAGAGTGAAATTGAGTGCATGGTTGAATAAATGTTAGAGGATGGAATTACTAGACCTAGCCAAATTTCTTACTCTACACCGATGGTAATGGTATTCAAGAAATATGGCTCATGGCATATGTGTCCAGATTATAGAGAGCTCAACAAGATCACTATTAAAGATAAGTTTCCAATTCCCATCATTGATGAATTGTTAGATGAACTACATGGAACAATCTATTTCACAAATTTGGATCTCCATTTAGGCTATCACCAGATTAGAATGAAGGAAGAAGATATACCAAAAACAACATTTTGAACTCATGAAGGCCATTATGAATTTTTGGTCATGCCTTTTGGCCTTACAAATGCACCTTCCACATTCCAAGGGTTGATGAATTCAATTTTCAAGCCCTTCCTTCGAAAATTTGTGTTAGTATTTTTTGATGATATACTAATCTATAGCAAGTCTTGGGAGGATCATGTGCGACATGTTGACAAGGTGATACAACTACTAAAGGAGCAAAAACTATATGCAAAACCATACAAATGTTTCTTTGGAGTGAAGGAGGTAGAGTATTTGGGTCATATTGTATCTCATGAAGGTGTCAAGGTAGACCCTAAAAATATTAAGGCCGTGATGGGCTAGCCAATTCCTAAAACATTGAATAATCTTAGAGGATTTTTGGGTTTGACAGGTTACTACTGCAAGTTTGTTCGACACTATGGAAGAATAACAACACCTTTAATGACACTAACTAATAAGGATACATTTTCATGGACTCCAGAGGCAACTAAAGATTTTGAACAACTTAAAGAGGTGATGTGCAAATCTCCTGTCTTGACCACTCCAGACTTCATAAAAACCTTTATTGTGGAATGTGATGCCTCAGGAAATGGAATTGATGTTGTCCTAATGCAATAAGGAAGGCCCCTGACTTTTGAAAGTCAACCACTCAAGGGAAAGGACTTACATAAACCCATTTATGAGAAGGAAATGATGGAAATACTACATGCATTGAAGAAATGGCGTCCTTAGCTAATAGGCAGGCACTTCAAGGTCAAAACAGATCATGATAGTCTTAAATACTTCTTGGAACAAAGACTATCTTTAGAAGAACCACAAAAATGGGTAACCAAGATATTGGGTTATGATTTTGAAATCGTCTATAAAAAAGGGAAGCAAAATGTTGTGGAAGATGCACTCTCAAGAAAGGATGAAGATGTTGAGGCCTTTCTTTGTGCTATCATCCAACCTGATTGGATAATAGAAGCAAGGGATGAATGGAAGAATGAAAAAAAAGTGTGGACTCTCATTCAAAGGTTGCAGTAGGATTCCAGTACATCAAATACATTTACATGGAAAAATGATTCACTATGGTACAAAGATCACTTATATTTATGTAAGAACTCCCAACTCAAACAAAAGGTACTATTGAAATTGCACACCTCTCCAGTAGGAGGGCACTTAGGATTTTTGAAAACCTACCATAGGTTCAAGAAGGATTTTTTTTGGGATGGCCTTAAAACTGATGTTCAAAGGTTTGTGGCAGAATGTTTGGTTTGCCAACAAAATAAGGTGGAAACAATTAAGACCCCAGGTCTTTTAAAACCATTAGCCATCCCAAGTCAGCGTTGGGAGGAGGTTTCCATGGATTTCATCACAGGGTTACTGAATTCTGAAGGAAAGAGTGTCATCATGGTGATTGTGGATAGATTGACCAGGTACACACACTTTTGTGCACTCTCTCATCCCTTCAAATAAAGTACAGTTACCACCGCATTCATGGAGAGAGTTCAAAAGCTACATGGAAGCCCAAAGATTATTGTAAGTGATAGAGATCCCATCTTCACTGGACATTTTTGGACATAATTATTTTCTTGTTTGGGTACTCAATTGGCTCATAGCTCATCCTATCATCCTCAATCTGATGGGAAAACCAAGATAGTGAACAAATGTCTGGAAGGCTACCTTTGTTGCTTTGTCTCTGATAAAAAAACACAATGGTTCAAATGGTTTCCCTTTGCAGAATGGTGGTATAACACTTCCTTTCATACTACAACAAAAATGACACCATTTATGGCACTCTATGGATGCCACCCTCCTTCCATCACTTCTTCTCTAAAATAAAAATATAAGGTTCAAGCAGTGGAAGATCACTTCAAGCACCAACAACAAGTTCTCCAAATATTCAAGGATAACCTAACCATGGCACATAATCGCATGAAACAACAAGTAGATCAACATTGTAGTGA